>JAXDDX010000748.1:0-24767 GCA_034670405.1 Hoplostethus atlanticus
AATTTCCCTCCAGAGAGGACACGGGAGAATCCTCAGAGTCAGACTGGAGAGAAGACAGTAGAAGAAGAGAGAGAAGAGAGAGAGAATTTGAATTTTAACAGCACTTTATTTATAAAGAGTTGTACATTTTACAGATCAATCTGTTCAGGTCACTTGTCCTTTTTCAATTACACCATTGATAATCAACTTGAAAGAAAAGAAAAACAAAACAAACAAAAAAACAACAGAAACAAAACCAAACAGTTTCTCAGCTCAGCTCATCCCCAAATATCAGCACATCTTCTGACACAGAGCACAGCACTCCCTTATAGCACCAGACACTGATGAACCCGTCCAGGTTGTTCATCGCTTTGTAGTAGTTAAAATCAATTTTTCAGTCTGGCTTTCAACATTTTGATGAACAGACACACAGCATCATGGTCTGAGGACTGTCCACCTTGTTCTCTCTGCTGAGGTAGACAGACATCTTTGCTCTGCCTAATATGAAGTTAAAAAGTTGGCACTTGTTTTTCTTCTTTTGAGAGTACCTATAGCCCAGTATGAACATGTGTTGTGTAAAAACTTCATTAAATGACTCAAGAGTTTGTCAAGCAGATAAAACAGAGGTGCAAGTCTGCACCTCACCTCCAGACGTGAGGCCAGTGCAGCAGCATCGTCCATGTCCACCCCTGTGATGTCCACAACATGTGTGACGACCTTTGACCTGCAGAGCTGTCTGGAGAGAGAAGGCCCCGCCCCACAGGCAACGTCCAAACGCGCTCCAAGAACCACAGGCTCCTTTAAAAGCCAGTGTAGAGAGTCTGAGCCGCCCACTCTTTCTCTCTTGAATAGGTTCCAAGTTTTAAAAAGCCCACGGTAAAAAACAGGTAATCCATTAAAACGAACACTGCTAAGATCCATTAAAAACAAGGAATTGCACAGCTTTTTCTAAAAGATTTTCCCAGTTCTTAAATTTAAAAGCCTCATCCCCTAAAAATACTTCAACCCTCCCTTCTTCCATGTCAGTCCCCCTGGTAAAATGAGCTCATTGCTCAGCCCATCCCCGACCATGACTGCTTCGCTCTTCCCCCAGTTAACTTTAGCAGAGATTTCTACATTTTCAGCCAGAATGTCAATGTCTCTCTGCTGTTTAACTAAAATAACCACATCGTCGGCATAGGCTGACAATTTAAAAGTTGCTCTACAACCAGGGACATTTATTCCAGAGAGGTCAGCTCTGAGTTTGTGTAGCAGGGGCTCAATAGCCAGGGAGTACAGCATCCCTGACAATGAGCAGCCCTGCCTGATTCCTCTCTGGACCTTAAAAGGAGCGCTCAAACCACCGTTAATCTTTAGCACACTCTCAATGTCACTGTATTCAAGATTCAAGAAGTTTATTTGTCACATACACACACGAGGTGTGCAGTGAAATGTAAAGTGGCAATGCTCAGCAGAAATGTGCAAAATAACAGGTTCACACTATTTACAATAAACCAACACAATATTTACAATGTCACAGTTTTAAGAGCTCTATATAAAAAACAACACAATATTTACAATAAGAGCACTTTATAAAAATATAGTAAAAAAAGGGAAAAAGGGGAAATTGTATGTATAATATAATATAAATTATAAATTATGTGTAGTCTTTACCTAAGTGTGTGTGTGCATAAGAGGGGCAGTGTGTGTGTCTTGGTGGGGGCCCTGGTGAGGTCAGAGTTCACAGTCCTGATGGCCTGAGGAAAGAAACTCCGTCTCAGTCTCTCTGTTTTGGCAGCGTGACTACGGAGGCGCTTGCCTGACCGCAGCAGCTGAAACAGTCCGTTGTTGGGGTGGTGAGGATCCTTCATGATCCTGCAGGCTCTGGTTCTGCACCTCCTGGTGTATAAGTCCTGCAGGGTGGGGAGTGTAGTTCCAATAGTGCGTTCAGCCGAACGCACTACTCTCTGCAGAGCCTTCCTGTCCTGAGCGGAGCTGTTGCCAAACCAGGCAGTGATGCTTCCTGTCAGGATGCTCTCTACAGCTCCAGAGTAGAAGGACTGAAGGATCCTCCGGGAGACTTTAAATTTCCTCAGTTGCCTGAGGTGGTAAAGGCGCTGCCTCGCCTTTCTCACCAGAGTGTCTGTGTGTGAGGACCATGTAAGATCCTCGGAGATGTGGACTCCCAGGTATTTATACCTGCTCACCCTCTCCACAGTAGTCCCATTAATCCCCAATGGTGCGTACGTCCTCTGTTGTTGTGTCCTCCTAAAGTCCACAATCAGCTCCTTAGTTTTGGTGACATTCAGGAGGAGGCTGTTGTCCTGGCACCAGAGTGACAGATCAGCAACTTCCTCCAGGTAGGCCTTCTCGTCGTTGTTGGAGATCAGGCCCACCACCACTGTGTCATCCGCAAACTTAATGATGGAGTTGGAGCTGAACCTGGCCACACAGTCATGTGTGTACAGGGAGTACAGTAGGGGGCTCCGACTACAGCGGCCGGCATGTCGCCCAGCGAGGCCGACTGCCGACGCTCCCGCACCAAACTACACCAAAGTGCACCAAACAACCCCAAACTATACCAGTGATACTAACAAACAGAAAATAACTCAAATGAAAACAATTAGAAAAGTAGATTGAAAGATAGAACAGCAGATTCACTCTGAATCGCACACTCACCACGCACTCCGCTCCCAGCATTCACTCAGAGAGAGAGAGAGAGAGAGAGAGAGAGAGTGTGTCACAACCTGAGGGACAGTGAGTGGCCAACATAAACACACATCACACTTGACACACATACGCACGCACACACACACACACACACACACACACACACACACACAAACAGACACACCTAAATACCTGATGTAACCTGACTGACTAATGACATTAATATTATCTGAATTATTTGAATGTTTATTTTGTAATCCGATTTGGCAAAATGGTTTCTGTTTACAATCATGACAATAAAGAGAGAAGAGAGAGAGACAGAGAGACAGAGAGACAGAGAGAGAGACAGGTAGAGAGAGAGAGAGAGAGGTTGAGAGAGACAGGTAGAGACAGAGAGAGAGAGAGAGACAGGTAGAGACAGAGAGAGAGAGAGAGAGAGACAGGTAGAGACACAGAGAGAGAGAGAGACAGGTAGAGCGAGATAGAGAGAGACAGAGAGAGAGAGAGGAAGAGTGTGAATGGAGAGGTTAAGACAGAAGCATGGCTGCATGTTGACCAACCATCAGATTATTGATCTCAGTGGATAAAGTGATTTTGATGAATACCTAAATAGTTGTAAAAATGTCTTTTAATGTACTGCCTACTGCACACAGACCTACTGTACAGACCTACTGTACAGACCTACTGCACACAGACCTACTGCACACAGACCAACCGTACACAATACAGACCTACTGTATACAATACAGACCAACCGTACACAATACAGACCTACTGTACACAACACAGACCTACTGTATACAATACAGACCTACTGTACAGACCTACTGTACAGACATACTGCACACAGACCTACTGCACAGACCAACCGTACACAATACAGACCTACCGTACACAGACCTACTGTATACAGACCTACTGCACACAGACCTTCAGAGCTCGCTTCCTGTTTGCCGTTCTCGCCGCCCGGTGTTTTGCAAACAGCTCCGCTAAACTTCGCTCCATCTAAAACTTTAGATCACCGAATCCCACCAGACAACTACAGATTCGGTTTATTTTATTTTATTTGTTTTTGTCTTTGTTTTGTTTTTTTTGCATCCGACCGTGTACATTTTTCCACCAGCGTATTTTTCGATCTCAGCTGCCGGCTCCCCCATACAACCCGACCTAGTCTCCCAACCATACCGGCAAGGTAAGCATGGCTTCTTGTTCTCCGTGCCCCTCTTGTGTGCTCGTTTTAGAGAGGTTGTCTCTGTTAGAGAGACGTGTCCGTCAGTTAGAAGCGGATAGGCCGATTACCTTAGACGAGACGGGCACCCCAGACAGCCTAGATACGTGGCCATCTAGCCGGCTCACGAGCGCTAGCAGTAGCCCGAGCGTTAGCGAAGATAGTGTAGCTCCATCGGCAGTGGGTGACGAGTTTGTCCCTGTCTCTGGACGTCGGAGAGCCTGCCGGTTCCAGCCGCCACTTGTGCGGCCCGATTCGCCACCGGTGCCACCGATGGCTAATCGTTTCACTGTTCTTGCTAGTCCCCGTGGTCGGCGCGTCTCCCCGGCTCCCCGGACCCGCCGACTGTCTCGCACCCTAGTTATCGGCGATTCCATCACCCGTAATGTTAGGCTTGAGTCGCCGGCCGAGGTTTTCCGTTTACCCGGGGCCAGAGCTACCGACATTGAGGCTAACTTAAGGGTGCTGGCGAACAATAGGTTCAGACACAAGGGTAAGAAAGAGGCAAACGGTCCACCCAGTGAGTATAGCAACATCATAGTACACGTCGGCGCCAATGACATTAGGATGAGGCAATCGGAGGTCACCAAGCTCAACATAGCCAGGACATGTGACCTCGCTAGGAAGATGTGTCGGCATCGATTAATTGTCTCTGGCCCCTTACCTTTCGCGAGGGGCAATGATGAGAGTTATAGCAGATTAGTCTCCCTCAACCTCTGGCTGGCGAAGTACTGTGAAGAAAAGGGATTAGTCTTCTTAGATAACTGGCCCTCCTTCTGGGGCAAACCCGGCTTGCTGAAAGCTGACGGCCTCCACCCTAATGGGGTAGGCGCTGCTTTATTATCTAGCAACATAGATAGATGTTTAAGGGAAAGCTGACATCTGTCCGTAGAGCTCGCCGGGATGCAGGCGATTAGAGAACCTGCTAGGCCTAGAAAGGGTGTGGAGTCTGCCAGGTTAGAGCTTACAGCAGAACAGACTGAGACTGTGCCCCCCGCTCGCCATTTTTCCCCCATATCTACCGAGTTTTACCAGTCTGCTTTTACTTTATCCTCTGGCAGCGGCACCTCTCGATTTGAAAATTACAGTACAGTCCTTCCAATTAAGACTGTATCTTTCTCCCACCGCGCCCGTCAAATTTCCTACCGACCCACAGTAAATTACAGCAACTTAATTGAAATTCGACCCACGCATACTGCCATTAACATTGATAAAAACTCTAGCAGTATTGAACGCCTCACTGTGGGCTTCATCAATATAAGATCATTGTCAACAAAAGCGTTACTGATCAATGATTTGATTACTGAACATAGTCTAGACATGATGGGTCTCTGTGAAACCTGGCTAAAGCCAAATGAGTTTCTGTCTCTAATTGAAGCCTCTCCCCCAAACTTTCTTAGTTCTCAGGTTGCCCGGGAGACGAAAAAAGGAGGGAGTGTTGCCCTGATATTTAACCCTATCCTTAGTCTTACTCCCAACACGAACAACAAATTTACATCCTTCGAAGTCCTGATTCTGCGCCCTACAGCTACGAATCTCCCGTCATTCTACTTAGCAGTACTTTACCGCCCACCTGGGCCCTATTCGCTCTTCTTAGAAGAGTTCTCCAATTTCATTTCGGACTTAGTGACCCGAGCTGATAATATTCTCATTATCGGTGATTTTAACATTCACCTGAATAATTCCACCAATCCTCTCAGTAAGGCCTTCCTAGATCTTATTGATACTTGCGGCCTCACTCAATTTGTTAATGAACCAACCCACCATGGCGGCAACACCCTTGACCTGGTTCTGACCCGTGGCATTCCTGTTTCTGCTTTAGTGGTCTCCTCTTATGTGCCCGCCCTATCTGATCACTATCTCATTAAATTTGAAATCAAATTGATCTTCCCACGCCAAAAATGTGAAGATACTTATATTAGCCGTCGTATTAATGCCACTACGGCCTCGTTACTATCTGAAAAACTGCCCAGTTTTCTCGCACCACTCTCTGGTCATGTTGGCTCACTCGACAATTTTGCCAACGAACTAAACGCTAGCCTTACCAACGCGCTTGACTCAATCGCCCCGTTAGTCACTAGAAAACACCACGCTAGGAAGTTTGCACCGTGGTTTACCCACGACACTCGTGCACTTAAACAAGCCTGTAGAAAACTAGAACGTAAATGGCGATTGACCAAACTCGAAGTCTTCCGGCTTGCCTGGAATGATAGCTTGCTAAATTATAAATGTGCACTCTCGTCAGCCAAAACTGCACACTTCTCTAGGTTAATCAGTGCAAATAAAAACAACCCAAAGTTTCTATTCGACACTGTTGCTAAGCTAACACGGAATCCCTCCCCCTCTGATAGCTTTCTGTTTTCTCCGAATGATTTCATGTCCTTTTTTAGTCAGAAAATCACGCTGATTAGAGATGAGATCACCAGTACACTCTCCACTGGTGGTGCCATCTCACACCTGAAAAGTCCACTTGGTGTTCCCCGGGCTGAATGTCTTTTCTCACATTTTGATTTAGTTTCCTTAGACTCTCTCACCAAGCTAACTCTGTCTTCAAAACCCACGACCTGCATGCTTGACCCTCTACCTGCTAAACTGCTTAAAGAAGTATTCCCTATCCTAGGACCCTCCATTCTCTATATGATCAATCAGTCGCTCTCCACTGGCACGGTGCCCTCCGCCTTTAAAACGGCCGTGATCAAGCCACTACTGAAAAAACCGAACCTTGACCCCGAAGTACTTCAGAACTATAGACCAATCTCAAATCTGCCGTTCCTCTCCAAATTACTTGAACGAACAGTAGCCAGTCAACTTACAGATTTTTTGTCAAAAAATAACCTGCTTGATCCCTTCCAATCTGGCTTTAGATCCCTTCACTCGACTGAAACTGCACTCACGAGAGTGGTAAATGATCTTTTGTTAGCTATTGACTCCAATTCAACCTCAGCACTATTGCTACTTGACCTGAGTGCAGCCTTCGACACAATTGATCATGCGATACTCTTGAACCGTCTTGAACATTATATTGGTATCCGGGGATCAGCCCTTTCTTGGTTTAGGTCTTACCTACTTGATAGATCACACCACGTCTTTTACAACAACATGACCTCAGAGTGTTGCAATATGGACTTTGGTGTCCCACAAGGCTCTGTCCTAGGACCACTGCTATTCTCTATCTATATGCTACCACTTGGTGGCATCATTCGCAAATTTGGCATTAACTTCCATTGCTACGCCGATGACACCCAAATTTACATACCAGTCAAACCAACCGATGACACCCAATTCCAAAAACTAGAGGCCTGCCTATCAGAGGTCAAATATTGGATGTCCCTAAACTTCCTACTTCTTAATGGCAGCAAAACTGAGATGCTGATTGTGGGACCGGCTAGACATAGACACTTATTTGAGAATAGTACTCTTAACTTTGATAGTTGTGTAATCTCCCAGAGCCCATACGTTAAAAACCTTGGGGTAAAATTCGACCCTACCCTCTCATTCGAGTTGCACATTAAGGAGATCACTAAATCAGCGTTTTATCATCTTCGCAATATTGCCAAAATTCGACCTATGCTAACAGAGGCAGACGCAGAAATTTTAGTACATGCCTTTGTATCATCCAGAATCGATTATTGCAATGTCCTTTTCTCGGGCTTACCTACTGGGCGCACTAAAAAACTACAACTGGTCCAGAATGCTGCTGCCAGAATCCTGACCAAAACTAGGAAATTCGACCATATAACTCCCATCCTGTCCTCATTACACTGGCTACCAATTCAGGCCAGGTGTGACTTTAAGGTGCTTTTACTTACATATAAATCATTACATGGGATGGCACCGTCCTATTTATCCGATTTGATTAAACCTTATAAACCGCCACGCGCCCTCAGATCTCAGGACGCTGGCTACCTGTCTATCCCAGCAGTCAAAAAGAAAACTGCAGGTAACAGAGCCTTTTCTTACCGGGCTCCCTATCTATGGAACAGTCTGCCTGCCTCAATCAGAGAGGCAGGCTCTATCGAAGTCTTTAAGTCAAGGCTAAAAACCCATTTATTCTCTCTGTCATTTGACCAGCCTTGAGGGAGTGGCTCAGTCTCTTCTCAGAGTAAGGCTAGACCAGTTAGCTCATCCTAGATCAGGGTCCTGCCGATGGATACTAGCATCCTGCCTACATGTCCTATTCTCCTGGTCTACCTGCTCCTGTCCACTGACGCTGGTCATGTCTGTGTGAGTGAGAGTGTGTGTATGGGTGTGTGTGGGTGAGTCTCCTATCTGTTCCAGGCTGCAGCCCGGCAGAGTTGGCGTCTGGTTGGTCCCGCCTCCTAGGACGATGCTGACTGAGCGGACGTTGCGTTCTCCTATCTGGGCAGTGTTGGCGCCTGCATGGTCCCCTAGTCCTATGATGACGCTGACTGAGTTGCCGTTGCTGTGATGCCGCCCCATCAGATCTGGATGTCCCACCAAAATAAACTTTCATATATTGTGTATACGCTGCTTGCCCAAACTCGGCATCTATTGCACGCCCAACCGTCCTGGTAGGGGGATCCCTCTCTGAGTAGCCCCTCCCAAGGTTTCTCCCAATTTTCCCAGTGAGGGTTTGTGGGAGTTTTTCCTTGTCCTCTGTGAGGGTCTAAGGCTGGGGGATGTCGTGTACTAATTCAAAATTACATTGTGCCCAACATGTGAAAATAAAATTACATTATTATTTTCACATGTTGGGCACTGTGAAGCCCTTAGAGACTGTAACGGTGATTAAGGGCTATACAAATAAATGTGATTTGATTTGATTTGACCTACTGCACAGACCAACCGTACACAATACAGACCTACTGTATACAATCCAGACCTACTGTATACAATCCAAACCTACTGTACACAACACAGACCTACTGTATACAATACAGACCTACTGTACACAGACCTACTGCACACAGACCTACTGTACAGACCTACTGCACAGACCAACCGTACACAATACAGACCTACCGTACAGACCTACTGCACACAGACCTACTGCACACAGACCAACCGTACACAATATAGACCTACTGTATACAATCCAGACCTACTGTGTACAATACAGACCTACTGTATACAATCCAAACCTACTGTACACAACACAGACCTACTGTATACAATACAGACCTACTGTACACAGACCTGTGTACAACACAAACCTACTGTATACAACCCAGACTTACTGTACACAACCCAGATATACTGTATACAAGACAGACCTACTACAGGCCTACTGTACACCATACAGACCTAGAGTACACAGACGTACTGTGTACAATACAGACCTCCTGTATACAACACAGACCTACTGTAAACAATATAGACCTACTGTATACAATACAGACCTACTATACACAGACCTACCGTGTACAATACAGACCTACTGTACACAACACAGACCTACTGTACACAATACAGACCTACTGTATACCAGAGGTGTAAAATTCCAGGTTCAGAAAGTAAAAGTCCTGGAAGGTGGATTTTTAACCATTTCTTAACCAGGTGATCACCATTATCAGTCCCTCCCCAGCTGTAGACCCTAACCCTAACCCTTTTACTTTCTGGACCTGGATTTTACACCACTGCTGTATACAACACAGACCTACTGTACACAATACAGCCGACATTCAACCGCTACCAGTGCCTCGGTATCCGTCTGGGGGAGCTGAGCCACCTCCTCCTCCTGGTCCTTTCTTTCGGTTTAAAACTGAATGGCATAGCTGCTTGCTGTTTGTCAGCCACAAGCTAACCGGCTGTCGTCACGTGATCAACTAGAGGCTTGACGTTGATTGGTCAATGGACGACAACATGCAGATAACGTTCCTTGACCAATATTTACAAAAGACTCATGTAAGATTATTGCTCACCTAGTCAGATGTACTAATGAAGTTAAACAATGTGAAGTTACCAGGCCTGCAGTGACACTGTTTGTCCTGATAATGATGATAACCGCTGGACTCAGTTTGGTCCCAATCAATAACTAAGTGACTCAAGATTCCGTGTGAATTTCCCAGCCAAGGCGGCCCACCTTGCCTATAGTGCTGCAGTAATCCCTGATATTACTGTGACAGCAGTATTGATGAATGTGTCAGCAGTATTGATGAATGCGTCATTTCGTTGCTTTGACAACTGTTAATCCAGTATTGGATTTAAGTTAAAAACGTTGAGGTGAGGTGTTACTGTCTTCTTACCATCAGTGATGAGAGAGATCTTCCTCTTGATGGCGGTTGTCATGGCGTCAGAACAGAGAGCGTAGAGGTCGGCACCGGTCATATGGGCAGGGCAATGCTCCACCACTTCGTCCATATTGACCCCAGGGTCCAACTGGAACCTGGACACAAGGAAAATCAATGTGCTTAAAAAACATATATGAAAGTAGTGCAAACCTAAAAATACATGTCACATAGAGGAAATAAACATAACATATCTCAGAGAAAATATACATGTAAGGGTATGTCGTAGAGAACCTTCCCCCGGAAAGCGTGGACACATGAACGGTAAATGTTAACAGTAATACTGACCTGAAGCTGGTGCAGTGAATTTTTCTTGTCATAGTCAAGGTTAAAGCCCTACTCACCCAGGACTAGCAACACACGTGGACCTCATGTAATTTTGAATTACTCACCAAGCTTTCTTGCAACACATTTGCAGGATAATGAAATTCACTGAAATCACCGGTGCCCCGGATGCAATCACACAAGGTCAAGATGTTACAATGAATCACTTCCTGATTTAGCAAAGCAGAACTTGTAAGTTTGTGCTGAAAATGCATTCAAAACCTTCCTCTATAGATTCAACTACAGCCTCCATCTTTCATGATTGAAAAATGGTTGATTGATTGAATGATTGCCTTCATTGAATTATAATTTCTAAGTGTGATTCTCACAGGATTAGTATTTTGACCTCTGTCTTCACCAAAATGACAGACCTGACAATCTCCACAATTATTACAAATTACTGGACATCGAAATGTAATGTAGATTAATGTAGATATATTCATCTATCTGACTTATTAAGACAGAAGTTCTACTTACTTTCTGAGGATGGCCTTGAGAACCTGGAGCTGAGAGTCTCGGTCCTCATTGATACCGATGTACACCAGTTTATCAAACCTGAAGACAGGAAGAGCCGTAGAGATCACGTCCGTCAAACGTGATGACCTCAGACACCACTGGCCTGATTTTGATGAAACTCAGAGGGATGATGCATCTTCACTGATTGGCCTAAGTGTGTCTGCATCATTTGTTTCACTAGTTTTATATTGTGGTGCATATATATTATATTATATTATACATCTATTTTAGCTTCTTCAACAAGGTATTGTGACCTCTGACCTGCCAGGTCGGAGCAGAGATTGGTCCAGCAGGTCTGGGCGGTTTGTTGCTCCGATCACAAAAACACCAACAGACGAATGCAGACCGTCCAGCTCGGCCACCAGCTGAGCCACCACCCTGCACAGTACATCACACAAACCTTATTGATCCTGTGGGGGAATCGGTCTGTGCAGCAGCAAAATTAAAAGGCTTCAGCAAAGAAAAACAGCACATAATGTATAATAATATAACGAGAGTAAATAGGAGATATTCAAATGTTGAGAATGTGTAGAAATTAAAGAATTAAACAATATGAACTACAGCATTATAAAGGTGTGAGAAGAAACAGAACTTACTAAGACAAAGAATCTGAATGAAAATATGTGATACAAAAATACACCACAAATTGGGTATATGCACTATGAAATAAGTGAAAAGCTATCAAAATACAGCACAACACACCACTGTCTATGAAGAGATGTGTGACGGTATTTTTATTTATTTAAACTCGGAGACACGTTGAGAGCAGGTTCCCTCTTTTACAAGCCGATGAAATACAACATAAAATACAATAAATTAAAAAGGAAAATATGTAGTACAAAGTAAAAACAAATATGGAAGATTCAAAAACTAAAACATATAGTATTTAAAGTAGTAGCTACAAGAATACAAATGATAAAATGAATTAAATTAAAATTACTTAAAACATTCACAATTGAAGCAAAACAAATTATTGATTAATTTAGTGACACTAAAGTCTCTAGCTTCAGGGTTTACTGTAAGATCTAAAAGCAGCCTTTCCAAGATCTGAGTCATTATAATAATAATAATAATAATAATAACTAGAAAAGGTTACATTTCCTGAAGAAAATGCATGTGCTTGCTTAAGCTTAAAAATGCTTTTTAAAAAGTCAATTTAATCAGAAAGATACTGTATTAAGAAATCGTAAATGTGGAAGTAGTAAAAGCAGAAAAATAGCAGCACCAGCAGTAGGGTTAGGGTTAGGGTGAGAGACAGCGACAGAGAGAGAGAGAGAGAGAGAGAGAGAGAGAGAGACAGACAGACACACAGACAGAGGAGAGAGAGAGAGACAGAGAGAGGAGAGAGAGACAGAGAGAGAGACACTGCTAGTAGTTGAAGTATTAGGGGGGGCTGTAATTATTGCAGGTCGATAAGGTCTTACCTGTCCATCACCCCGCCAGAATCTCCGCTGCGCCCCCTGCTGGGTGCCAGAGAGTCCAGTTCGTCGAAGAAGATGACACATGGAGCTGCTGTCCTCGCTCTGGAGAACACTGAGCAGATCACATCAACCTGATTTCAGTTTCTTTACAGGTCCGGTTACACGTTAGTTTCTGAACCGATCACTTTGACAATAGGAATGGGTGGCCAAGCTAGTGTGTACAAAATATCATGTCCATGATGGTCCAGAGGACCAACCTCACCTTCATCTCCATCTGCTCTTCATGACTGAAGGATTTAATAGTGAAATCAATAATGAATCACAGCTTCACCTGGTCAGCCTCATGTTTTATCCACTCAGTGTACGTCACAGACCTTTTAATCCCATATGAGCTGGATTACAGCCTGAGGTCGTCAAACAGGTTCCTATTGACTGTTCTGAAGTCTAGACTATAAACAAGAGGTTCCTATTGGCTGTTCTGAAGTCTAGACTATAAACAAGTAGTAAGCCCTGTAACTGTTTAGAAACGTGCTATAAAAATAAAGATTACAATGTTTCCCATACATTGATTTATTTGTGGCGGCCCGCCACAATATCAACATTGACCGCCACATTTACATTTAAAATGGGTAAAATCTTATTTTACTTGTAGAGTTGCGCGCACGCATTGATTCGCTCAGCCCCTCTCTCTCTCTGCTGTTGCTTAGTTGCAGAAACTACCATCACGAAGAACAGCAATGGCGAAAAGTAAGAGCAGAGATTTCTTTGTTTGTACTGAAAGTAACAAACGAGTATAAGGCGGTAAACGCGACAGAGAATATAGATTGGGAGTCGTCGCAAAGCAAATACAGCGACATATTACAGCGGTAAGGACAGCAGCCAACATGCTGTGGGAGAGCCAGCTAGGGCAGAAGGTGAGACTGACATCAAACACAGAGATGTAGAAGAACAGGTCAGAAAAGCAGATTTCTCATTTCTATTCTTCTGTGCCTGTATATATTTTGTTATTTGTTTGACACAACGTGAAGCAATGGAGCTGTATATATTGTTCAGTTATTTATTTGTCACAAAGTACTTGGCAAATGCAGTGGAGCACATTATATACGGTATTATTTAATAATTAATTTAAGAAAGCGTGGGCCTCCTTCCATGCGCACATGCATTCACCACCCCGTCAGCTGCCACCACAAATAGAATCTAATTCTGTGGGAAACACTAGATTATTATTATTATCATTATCATTATTATTATCATCATCATCATCATCATCATCATCATCATCATCATTATTATTATTATTATTAACACCATCTTTACTGGACATTGACATAGGACAGGTTATATGAACGTATGGGGAATAACTATGATAGATAATATGTAATAATGTATTATTGATTGATAATCTCTATTAATGTATTAGTGCAAGTATTATTGATACAGACCTTCTCTGACATTCTCCTCACTCTGACCCACGTACATGTTGATGAGCTCTGGCCCTTTAACACTGGAGAGAGAAGCCAACAGTTGGAAAACCGTCTAACCAGGTTGAAGTTCCTAACCAGGTTTTTATTCCTCAAAGGGAAGTGGATCAACAAGCAGCCAAGCTGGAACATTCAACATCTCACTGGTTGGAGGAAAAGATCTGCAACACATTTACATGATGTTTCCATGACTTTTCATGACTGTAGGAACCCTGAATAAGGGTCAACCGAATGTCTCAGTTATATAGTCAGTCTATTCTCAAAACAACAGGCTCTGATTAGCTGCCCGTTACGCTGCTCTACACAAAGTGGTAGCGTCTACATTTCTACAAACCTTTTCTCCTGTTCCTCCGCTGCCTGGATGTTAAACCAGCCCTAAAATAAGGATATTCCCAGTATGTGCCTCTTTCCAACAGCCCTCATCCTGGCCCTGCACTGCCCCCTGCTGGCAGCTACATATCCCAACACATTTTTACTAATGAAGCCCATGAATTTTCATGACCCTCATGTCCACTATCTGCCAGTGTCGGTGTTATTATATAGGTTATTATTCCTTTAGGAGGAAACCAGACCTTCCAGCAGCCAAGACAAACAATAAATACTAATATGAACAATATATCTGTTTTCCTGAAATGTTCAGGTCTGGAAAAGACATTTTCAACTCCCAGGACTTTTCTGACCCCTGTCCTGTCTTACCTTATCTTACCCCCCGTCTTTTCCTGTCCTATCCCCTCCTGTCCTAGTCTGTGCTGTGTTGTACCTTGTCCTGTCCTACTTTGTCCTGCCCTACCTTGTCCTGTCCTGTCCTATCCTATCCCCTTCTGTCCTAGTCTGTGCTGTGCTGTGCTGTACTGTCCTGTCCCCTCCTGTGCTACTCTGTCCTGTCCTGTTGTACCTTGTCCTGTCCTACCTTGTCCTGCCCTATCCTATCCCCTCCTGGCCTACTCTGTGCTGATGTGTTGTACCTTGTCCTGTCCTACTTTGTCCTGCCCTATCCTATCCCCTCTTGTGCTACTCTGTCCTGTCCTGTTGTACCTTGTCCTGTACCTTGTCCTGTCCCTCCTGTCCTGTCCTAGTCTGTGCAGTGCTGTCCTGTCCCCTCCTGTGCTACTCTGTCCTGTCCTGTTGTACCTTGTCATGTCCTACATTGTCCTGCCCTATCCTCTCTCCTCCTGGCCTACTCTGTCCTGTTGTACCTTGTCCTGTCCTGTCCTGTCCTATCGCCTCCTGTCCTGTTGTATCTTGTCCTGCCCTATCCTATCCCCTCCTGGTCTACTCTGTCCTGTCCTGTTGTACCTTGTCCTGCCCTGTCCTATCCCCTCCTGGTCTACTCTGTCCTGTCCTGTTGTACCTTGTCCTGCCCTGTCCTATTCCCTCCTTATCTACTCTGTCCTGTCCTGTTGTACCTTGTCCTGCCATGTCCCCTCCTGGTCTACTCTGTCCTGTCCTGTTGTACCTTATCCTGCCCTGTCCCTTGCAGTTCTATCCTAATGTTGGACAGTCTACTCCCCCTCAGAAGTGAATTAGAGAGACAATGATGAATGTCAGGACATCACTTGTGGTTTTAGGCCTCAGTACCTGAGCCTAGAGTGCACCGGTTACATAGAAAGAGAAATTGAAAACCCAAGCAGCTCATGTTGCAATGGGAAGATATACCCCCAACATCTTATGGAGGAGGTGGTAGCCACAAATTTAGAAGGAGGCTGGTGACCAGAAGGTCACTGGTTTGAATCCCCCAAATGGCGGAGAAAATATGGGTGGGGAAAGTGAATGAGTAACGCTCTCCCCCTTCCTCTCAACGTCTAGTAGAAGACTGAGGTTGTACTGGTCAGCTCCCAGTGGCTAACAGTAGAAGACTGTGGTTGTACTGGTCAGCTCCCAGTGGCTAACAGTAGAAGACTGTGGCGTATGGAGGTAGATTTCTATCAAAGATAAACAAACACACACACACCTTGTGTTCGTAGGTATAATCCACAAATATGTTATTGCCATCCACACGCAAACACCTCTCAACTTGTGTTTCGTAAATCATAATTTGAATGAATGTAAAAATTATATTCACAAATGCAAATAACATTTTCAGATATGTTTCCAATGTTCACATTTACAAATCAAAAGCTTGGCTCGCGAACTGGCGAATCTACGTACATTTGGCGATCAAAGGACATGCTTGATCTGCTTGGATTTACGTACGGATTTTTGAGACAAATATTCCGCTGTTCATGCCAATTGTCGATTGACACACAAAGCTTCTTCTTCTTCGGCGCTACCTAACACGGCCCGATGTGTGTTCGGCTCATCAGCGCCACTTTTAGAACAAGTGATAATTTGTGAAAATAATTTTTGCATTCATTCAAATGATGAATTACGAAACACAAGTTGAGAGGTGTTTGCGTGTGGATGGCAATAACACATTTGTGGATTATACCTACGAACACAAACTGAGAGGTGTGTGTTTGTTTATTTTTGATAGAAATCTACCTCCACAGTGGTTGTACTGGGAAGTTCCCAGTGGCTAACAGTAGAAGACTGTGGTTGTACTGGGAAGCTCCCAGTGGCCACCAGGATCTATCCTAGGAAGGTTTGGAGGTCCTACCTGAGGAAAGTCATGGAACACTCTGTAGCCACAGCCTTGGCCAGCAGGGTTTTTCCGGTACCAGGTGGTCCATACAGCAGAATGCCAGTTCGGTTCAGACCCAGAGACAGGAGCTCTGGACGCTGTAGAGGAAGCTGAACTGTGTCTAGGATCTCCCTTTTCACCTGATAGAGGCCTCCAACATCCTGCCAACACACACTGGGGATCTGCACACACACACACATATACACAACAGTAATTTAGGTCCAATGTATTTCTAGGGAGCTCGGTTTCCCATACATTGGCTCATCTGTGGTGCACCGCCACAAAATGAAAAGTTAGTCAATGTATAGAAATGGATCTACATGGATCTCTGACCAATCACTTGTGTTCTCTCTCACACCTACACTAATCTCACTCAGCTGTTGCTTGTTAACACACCAGACAGACAGACATCACCTGCTAGATGGACAAGGACAGTCTGACCTCAGAACAAGCTGTCTGACCTGATCGTGACTAGATAATGGAAGGTAATTTTTTTCTCCATATTGAACTTGGTTGGATGTTACCATCACAAAGTGACATTACGCCAGCTACTAGCAAGAGTCAACAAGTCACGTAATCATACATAAACGAGCAACGTGCAAACAATGGGCATTGAAATGTTACAAGGAAAAGACCTCGAGAGAAGGAAGAAAGCCAAAGGGAATCTGAACCTGAGGTAGATGCAAAACATGCAGACCTAACAGGAAAAGCCCAATAAATGATGAATAAATCTGTTAATCTGAGCTGTGAATGTTGTGCGATGTCTTTTCGAGTACATTTTCAGCTCAGACCAGACCAGAGGACATGACTGCAGATAAAAAAACAGGAGAGAAGAAGCAGCAGCAAATTAGTCCTTCACTGATCAGATGCTTTTCAAAACATGAGATTATCAAAGTTACAAAAGACTTGCAGTTTGCATAGCGACATCTGCTATATGGTGGACACTTTGATCCACAGTGCCTAACCCTGGAAGTGTTAGTGCCTTGCTCTCTCCATTGATCAGGGAATGGAACCCCCAACTCAACTGGATGTACTACCTTGGGGGCTCCGATGGCCTGGGACTGGGCATCCTGCAGGGTCTCCAAGGCAGAGGTGAAGTCCTGGTTCAGGATGGTCACTCCACTGGCGCACAGATCCTCCTCCTGCTGGCCAAGACTGCACACAAACCAGGACTGAACTCATCTGAACAGGAGGCCACTCAGCGTTCATCAGTGTGATGTTGTTTTGTCAGTATAATGTACAAAGTGAGCAAAATACAAAGGAAGAGTCAAACCTGAGAACCTTAGCATATGTCTGCTGAACTAACAGCGAACAAAAAAAGACTTAAAGCTGCACTAGGCAAATGTTTAAAGGGGACATGTTTTACTCATTTTGGGCTATTTAAAACTGTTTCCAGGGGTCTTGACAAGATGTTTTTGAAGTCGATATAAACCCCGCCCCCCCCCCCTAAAACCAGCTTCTGTGGTGTGTGTTTCAGTCTCTCATTTTCTCCATTGTAAAGAACAGGCTGTTTTGAGGGGGTGGAGTGGTATGTAAATGAGCATGTAAATCACTGTGCTCTGATTGGCCGCCTCACAGCCAGCATGGAGTGAGGCAGCCAATCGCCTGGCAGAGGCGGGGAGCAGAGCTCCCATGCTGCTCAAGGTAAACAAGCTTGACGACGTTAACCATGGCGGCTGCTCCAGAACCAACACTCAGTGTTGCAGCTCAAACATGTACTTTCCATACATGTTTGAACCGGGAGTGTTCGTTCATGTACTGTCCCCTTAAAACAAATACTACGTCGTGCTCAGTCACGTGCCTCCACCCCGTCCAACTAACGCCGGGTTCAGACCGGTTTTGACCGTTCAGACCGGCCGCGGGGAGGTCCGTGGCCGGCTCGTGCTCTGCAGCGATAGTTTCGGCGTCTGGTCTATTTTTTCCGCGAGCCGCGAGCGAATGTATCAAGCCGGGCAAAAAGTCAGACACAGGAACAGCATAGAGCACCCGGTCAATTTTCAAAATAAACCAAATTTCAAAATAAAACACCGTATAAAATAAATAATCGTTCATTAATCGTAATCGTTTAACATTTTTTTGAAATAATCGTGATATTGATTTGAAGTCATATCGCCCACCCCTAATCATTTGGTTGGATGTGCAGCAGTCTCACCAGGTCTGGACCAGCCTCCTGCAGGCAGCACGACCAGCCTCAACCAGCAGGGCATTGAGATCCCCCAATACAAAACCCTGAGGAGGAAGAGAGACATTAGACACTGGTGCTATCATTACTAGATCCTGTGGTACTGTCCATCATTCAGCTGATGTGTTTGATGAATGTCATGGGCTGTGGTTACACCTGTCTTTTCAATGTGATCTCGGTCATCCGATCACGCCAGGCTGCATGAAGTGACAGGTGTAGACGCACAGAGGTCGCTTTGTGCTCGCATTGTGTTCGGATCAGCCAGGCCACCTCGCGAGGTGGACGAGCTCGCTTTGTGTTCGGAACTCTGAATAGTCTAGACGCAATCAGTTCTGCCGCAAATTTTGTTATTTACCGGGAGGAAAAGCCATGGATGACGAGAACGATAGCAGGGCCTGGACGAATACCGAAACAAAATATTTACTCGACTGGACAGTTTCAGTTTCAGTTTCGCGCCGCTGCTGTTGTCTCCTCAATAGCAAATGCCTTGTACCGGCCCTACCTGCGACTACACACAATTCTTAACATAAAATAAAGGAGCATAATCTCCCGCACATCGAGCACCATTTTCAGGGATTGTTGTTATGGTTATTTAAATACTGCGCGGGAACCGGAAATCCGAACACATATCTGGCCAAAGAGCTCGCATTTAACTGTCAAGTGTAGACGCACCACTTGTGTGTTCCGATTAGCAGATTCCGATTACCGAGATCGCATGAAACGACAGGTGTAACCACGGCCATGGTGACGTACAGCACAGAGTTTGGCGAGTCGGTCCAGGTTGACGTCCCTCCCCAGGTGAAGGTCCTGGCTGAGACTGACCAACATTGCGTGGCGCTGTTCCTCATCAGGACTGTCTACTGCCACCTGGTGGACAAAGGCTGCCATGACACCTGAAGACAGCTCCCGAGGCCTGCAGACCGTCGCCACAACCACCACACTGGAGGAAAAATACAGCCTTATCAAATTCCTCATGTTTTACAGCAGAGGTCCACCATGCTTCATGAAACCTATTGAAACCTATCTTCTGGACCTATGTTCTTTTCATCTTTTCTTTTTATGTTCTCTTTTCATTTTTAAAACAATGTTAAAATAACTTCTAATACATTTCTAATTTAATTTCATGACTACGGTCCATGGATTTGGACTGGTCAACCAGTCTGGTGACCTGTCTTTCTGCAGTGCTAACCTGCTTCATACTAGTGACTGTGTGTCTCTACTAGTTAACCTGCTTATATATACACCAATCACCCACATTAAAACCACTGAAAGGTGAAGTGAATAACATTGATTATCTCGTTAAAATGGCACCTGTCAAGGGGTGGGATATATTGGGAAGCAAGTGAACAGTCAGTTCTTGAAGTTGATGAGTTGGAAGCAGAAAAAATGGGCAAGCGTAAGGATCTGAGCGACTTTGACAAGGGCCAAATTGTGATGGCTAGACGACTGGGTCAGAGCATCTCCAAAACGGCAGGTCTTGTGGGGTGTTCCTAGTATGCAGTGGTTAGTACCTAGAGTGCCCATGCTCTCTAGATACTAACCAAAAGCACCTACAATGGGCACGTGAGCATCAGAACTGGACCATGGAGCAATGGAAGAAGGTGGCCTGGTCTGATGAATCACGTTTTCTTTTACATCATGTGGACGGCCAGGGTGCGTGTGCGTCGTTTACCTGGGGAAGAGATGGCACCAGGATGCACTATGGGAAGAAGGCAAGCCGGCAGAGGCAGTGTGATGCTCTGGGCAATGTTCTGCTGGGAAACCTTGGGTCCTGGCATTCATGTGGATGTTACTTTGACACGTACCACCTACCTAAACACTGTTGCAGACCAAGTACAAAAGTATTCCCTGATGGCAGTGGCCTCTTTCAGCAGGATAGGGTTAGGGTTTAGGGCCACACTGCAAACATTGTTCAGGAATGGTTTGAGGAACATGACAAAGAGTTCAAGGTGTTGACTTGGCCTCCAAATTCCCCAGATCTCGATCCGATCGAGCATCTGTGGGATGTGCTGGCAAAACAAGTCCGATCCATGGAGGCCCCACCTCGGAACTTACAGGACTTAAAGGATCAAATCAAATCAAATCAAATCAAATCACATTTATTTGTATAGCCCTTAATCACCGTTACAGTCTCTAAGGGCTTCACAGTGCCCAACATGTGAAAATAATAAATGGGTAGTACACGACATCCCCCAGCCTTAGACCCTCACAGAGGACAAGGAAAAACTCCCACAAACCCTCACTGGGAAAATTGGGAGAAACCTTGGGAGGGGCTACTCAGAGAGGGATCCCCCTACCAGGACGGTTGGGCGTGCAATAGATGCCGAGTTTGGGCAAGCAGCGTATACACAATATATGAAAGTTTATTTTGGTGGGACATCCAGATCTGATGGGGCGGCATCGCAGCAACAGCAACTCAGTCAGCGTCATCATAGGACTAGGGGACCATGCAGGCGCCAACACTGCCCAGATAGGAGAACGCAACGTCCGCTCAGTCAGCATCGTCCTAGGAGGGGGGACCAACCAGACGCCAACTCTGCCGGGCTGCGGCCTGGAACAGATAGGAGACTCACCCACACACACCCATACACACACTCTCACTCACACAGACAAACATGACCAGCGTCAGTGGACAGGAGCAGGTAGACCAGGAGAATAGGACATCGGCAGGACCCTGATCTAGGATGAGCTAACTGGTCTAGCCTTACTCTGAGAAGAGACTGAGCCACTCCCTCAAGGCTGGTCAAATGACAGAGAGAATAAATGGGTTTTTAGCCTTGACTTAAAGACTTCGATAGAGCCTGCCTCTCTGATTGAGGCAGGCAGACTGTTCCATAGATAGGGAGCCCGGTAAGAAAAGGCTCTGTTACCTGCGGTTTTCTTTTTGACTGCTGGGATAGACAGGTAGCCAGCGTCCTGAGATCTGAGGGCGCGTGGCGGTTTATAAGGTTTAATCAAATCGGATAAATAGGACGGTGCCATCCCATGTAATGATTTATATGTAAGTAAAAGCACCTTAAAGTCACACCTGGCCTGAATTGGTAGCCAGTGTAATGAGGACAGGATGGGAGTTATATGGTCGAATTTCCTAGTTTTGGTCAGGATTCTGGCAGCAGCATTCTGGACCAGTTGTAGTTTTTTAGTGCGCCCAGTAGGTAAGCCCGAGAAAAGGACATTGCAATAATCGATTCTGGATGATACAAAGGCATGTACTAAAATTTCTGCGTCTGCCTCTGTTAGCATAGGTCGAATTTTGGCAATATTGCGAAGATGATAAAACGCTGATTTAGTGATCTCCTTAATGTGCAACTCGAATGAGAGGGTAGGGTCGAATTTTACCCCAAGGTTTTTAACGTATGGGCTCTGGGAGATTACACAACTATCAAAGTTAAGAGTACTATTCTCAAATAAGTGTCTATGTCTAGCCGGTCCCACAATCAGCATCTCAGTTTTGTTGCCATTAAGGAGTAGGACGTTTAGGGACATCCAATATTTGACCTCTGATAGGCAGGCCTCTAGTTTTTGGAATTGGGTGTCATCGGTTGGTTTGACTGGTATGTAAATTTGGGTGTCATCGGCGTAGCAATGGAAGTTAATGCCAAATTTGCGAATGATGCCACCAAGTGGTAGCATATAGATAGAGAATAGCAGTGGTCCTAGGACAGAGCCTTGTGGGACACCAAAGTCCATATTGCAACACTCTGAGGTCATGTTGTTGTAAAAGACGTGGTGTGATCTATCAAGTAGGTAAGACCTAAACCAAGAAAGGGCTGATCCCCGGATACCAATATAATGTTCAAGACGGTTCAAGAGTATCGCATGATCAATTGTGTCGAAGGCTGCACTCAGGTCAAGTAGCAATAGTGCTGAGGTTGAGTTGGAGTCAATAGCTAACAAAAGATCATTTACCACTCTCGTGAGTGCAGTTTCGGTCGAGTGAAAGGATCTAAAGCCAGATTGGAAGGGATCAAGCAGGTTATTTTTTGACAAAAAATCTGTAAGTTGACTGGCTACTGTTCGTTCAAGTAATTTGGAGAGGAACGGCAGATTTGAGATTGGTCTATAGTTCTGAAGTACTTCGGGGTCAAGGTTCGGTTTTTTCAGTAATGGCTTGATCACGTCTTGGTGCCAGATACCACAGGACACCTTCAGGAGGTCTTGTGGAGTCCATGCCTCGACGGGTCAGAGCTGTTTTGGTGGCACGAGGGGGACCAACACAATATTAGGCAGGTGGTTTTAATGTTATGGCTGATCGGTGTATATATACAGTTCTGGAAGAAATTAAGAGACCACTCCAAAATTATCTTAAATCAGCATCTCTACATGTACGGCAGCCATTCCATTCCAGCGTCTGTTGAATTCCAACACAGGCACATTCTACTGAATGAGGTACTGATTAGGTGATCACCTGAACCAAATCTTATTTAACAAGGAAAAGTATAAAAACCATTGCTGTGGTCATCACTTGCCTCTTGCAATAGGACCAGCTGGATGGCAAAAACAGTGCTAGTAGTACCTCAAAAGTAATTGGAATTGGAAAATAACTATTGACCATGCCAAAAGAGTTTTGAGTGAGGAAAAGAAGGGTTCAATTCTGGCTTTACTGGCAGAGGGATACAGTGAGCGTCAGGTTGCTTCAATCCTTAAAATTTCAAAGACGGCGGTTCATAAGAAGGTCAAGCAGCAGACATTGGGGACAACAAAGCCACAGACCGGTAGAGGGCGAAAAGGACTCTCCACTGACCTGGGATGACCGCCAACTCATTCATGTCAAATGTCACTCAACAACCGCAGGATGACATCAAGTGACCTACAAAAAGAATGGCAAACGGCAGCTGGACGGTTCGAAACAGGCTCCTAGGGGCAGGGCTGAAGTTGTACAAAGCCAGGAAAAAGCCCTTCATCAATGAGAAGCAAAGAAGAGCCAGGCTGAGGTTTGCAAAAGACCATAAGGATTGGACCGTAGAGGACTGGACTAAGGTCATCTTCTCTGACGAGTCCAATTTTCAGCTTTGCCCAACACCTGGTCGTCTAATGGTTAGACGGAGACCTGGAGAGACCTACAAGCCACAGTGTCTCGCACCCACTGTGAAATTTGGTGGAGGATCGGTGATGATCTGGGGGTGCTTCAGCAAGGCTGGAATCAGGCAGATTTGTCTTTGTGAAGGACACATGAATCAAGCCATGTACAAGGTTGTCCTGGAAGAAAACTTGCTTCCTTCTGCTCTGACAATGTTCACCAAATCTGAGGATTGTTTTTTTTTTTTTTTAGGTGTGGATGGAGGACAACCAGATCAAGACCCTGTCATGGCTAGCCCAATCTCCAGACCTGAACCCCATTGAAAACCTCTGGAATGTGATCAAGAGGAAGATGGATGGTCACAAGCCATCAAACAAAGCAGAGCTGCTTGAATTTTTGCGCCAGGAGTGGCATAAAGTCACCCAACAGCAATGTGAAAACATTAGTACTGTGTTGTTCAAAAATGAATATGAACTTGTTTCTTCGCATTATTCGAGGTCTGAAAACACTGAATCTTTTTTGTTATTTTGACTAGTAGTCATTTTCTGGAAATAAATGCTCTAAATGACAATATTTTTCCAGAGCTGTATATGTGTGTGTGTGTGTGTGTGTGTGTGTGTGTGTGTATATGTATATATATATATATATGTATGTCTTTATATTAACACACTATGTGTATCATGGCAAATAATGATACAAAGCATTTCCACTGGTGAATGCTGCCTGGTTCTACCAAGTAATTCAAAAGTTGCAAGGAATATTTGCATTCATGATCATGAATTTCATGATATTCCTATAATTATTTAATTATGTGCACAACAAAAACTCTCCAAGCAGAGCAGCTCTCAGCTCTATGCTTTGCTCAACGCAGATAGGTGCCCCTCCCCCAAACAAAACTGGCCCCCCTCCCCCAACAGACTGGCCCCTCCCCGAACAGAATGGCCCCTCCCCCAACATACTGGCCCCTCCCCGATCAGAATGGCTGTTCCTGTCGGCAGCAGAAGTAAACAAGGAAGAGAATTTATTTTTTAGCCTATGCACTGGGTAGCAATTCAACTTCATTGAAATAAATAGCGCTGTTTTCTTATCACCTTCTCCA
>JAXDDX010000749.1:0-24705 GCA_034670405.1 Hoplostethus atlanticus
GTATCAAAGAACATTTATCCTTGGAAGAACCATTTTTAGCTGAAGAACCCATTTAAAAAGGGGTTTTCTTTATTGAAACCATTTTGGGCCCACAAAGAACTTTTTTGAAAAGGTTCTTTAGAGAACCTTTTTTTTTTTAAGTTCTTCAAAAAAACCAGAAATGGTGCCTCAAAGAACCATTTTTTGATGGTTCTTTGAGGCACTTTGTGGGTTCTTTAAAGAAAGTTTAAGGAAATGGTTCTTTAAAGAACCTTGGTCTGAAAGGTTCTTTGTGGAACCAGAAATGGTTCTTCTATGGCATCACTTGAAGAACCATTTCGGTTCCAGTTAGCACCTTTATTTTTCTTTTGTGTACACAGGTCAGTTCAGAAGCTATTCTCTTCTCAGTGATCATTCCCGGCCATCGCCCCCCCGCCTGCTGGTAACGCTGTTCATGTGTGTTCCTTTAAAAACTTTCCATCCGACGGAGGAGAAACCAGAGGAAAAGACGCTACCACGAGCCAATCAGGAGCCTGAGCTTGACGCAGAGCCATCGCTTTGCTTCGATTGGAGAGAGTGTACGGTGGCCAGCAGGGACAACCTTTGAGACCAGGCAAAGCGAGGCGTTCAAATGTTATCGTCTGAAATGTGACTGGTGAAGAGCAAAAGCTGTGATTGATAAAAAAGTTGACACGTTGTCAAGGGCAGAACACACACACACACACACACACACACACACACACACACAGGAAACATTTGAAGGAAATCTTAAGAATGTAATTCCTCATTCGTTCCATTTGAGTCAAAACTTTTAAAATGAAAGATCAAAAAGGCCTCGTTGTTTTCTAGGGAACTTTAAATCCTCTTGGGTCAAAGCAGACCTTTCACACATGATACTGAGCTTGAAACGTGAAACTCGTTCTGTTTCACCTACATACACTTTCACATCTCATGTGATCGCTCTTTGTTTTACAGGTAATGAAACGCTTCACGTCCACAGTCAACAGGAAGTTTCTGTATTGATGATGGAAGGTGGAAGACTACTCTTCACCCCGCTTAAAGGGGAATTTGACCAGAATGAACTTTTTGGTTGTTGTTCAATAATTCATCAACCAATTTAGGTCATGTAAATCAATTATGTCATAGATTAAATGTTCTTTAATTAAGTGAAGTCATGACTGACACATTATAAAACAACACAACAATATATTGGTTTATTTAAAGGCAATAATAATTACATATTGAATTCAAACAATTCTATTTAAAACAATTTAAAGTTTAATTCTTGGAAACAACTGAGGACAACAAGATAGATGTTTAGTACTGAGATTAATAAAATACCAAATAAAACAAAGGTCCAAAAGAAAGATGTTTTAAATCATCAACAACAGACTCTCAGATGAACAATAATAACTTCTCTCTGGTTTAATATGTCATTCATTTCATTTCCCAAATCAAATGTTCATGTTCTTGTACATGTGTGATGTTAAAACCCTGTTCAGTCACCCTACACATAGAATACACTCTATTTACAGTGAGATGAGGATCAACCTTTATGAAAATACAAACATTAATATTGTCACTTTGAGATGTAGGGGTGTGTGTGTGTGTGTGTGTGTGTGTGTGTGTGTGTGTGTGTTATCCTGTACAGAGTGAACTATCATTTCAGCAGCTGTCTTTGTTCAGCAGTGTGAGTGTTTCTCTACACAGGAGGCGACTCTCCCTCCTCTATCTGACACAGAGACACTGAGGAACCAGAACCAGACCAGAACCCAAACCCAGGGTAGAGGGGTTCAGTGAATGTGGAGGTGAAGGTGTGGAGGTGGATCAGAGAGTCAGAGGAGACGCTGTAGAAGGACAGAGTGCCAGCAGGCCAGTCCAGATACACTCCTACTCTGTTAGAGGAGGAGGAGGAGGAGGAGGAGGAGGAGGGGGGGGGATATGTATGTCTGTTGATCTGTTATTGTGCCAGACAGAGTATCTATCATCAGAGCAGATCAGACTCCAGGACTTTTCATTCCCTCCAATCCAACAGTCATCACCTCTTCCTCTCCTCCTGATTCCTCTGTATGTCATTCCTATATTAACCTCTCCTTTCCTCTCCACCTCCCAGTAACATCTCCCAGTCAGACCATTTCTACACAGCACCTGGTAGATATCAAATCTCTCTGGGTGATCAGGATATCGCTGCTTCTCTTCCACCCATGTCACCTTCCTGTTGTCCTCAGACAGAGAGAGGTTTCTGTTTGCTGTGTTTGGGTCCAGTGTGAGTTCACAGACATCTGATGGGAGAACAAGACACAATACAGCATCAGTTTCTGATCTGAGATCTGTTCTGTTATTATTATTGATTTATTGACAGTTTGAACACTTTCATGATGACTCATATCAGCCACCATCTTCATTCTCAGTAGGATCTGAATGAATGGAAGTCATATTCTGCTGTGTTGATGGGCTTTCCATCTCAATAGTTGAATGTTCAGGAATGAAACTAAACACACACTTACACTTCCTCAGTCCTGATTTCAACCACCTCACTCCACCATGGTCGACTCTGGGGGAGAAACCAAGTCAGACCATCATATTCTCTTTGATAATGAAACATGAGTAGTTAATAAGGGACGCCTCCTGTCAAAATTTGATTGATGACCTACATTGACCTCCTTTTGATTGACAGCCTGTCAGTAATTTGTCAGCTTTGAATGATGCCCTGTGTGATGTGTCATGTTGTGACCTTTTAATTATTTAATGATCCTAATGAGGAGGTATTTCCGGGTGTGTGGGCGGAGGCGTCATTCATTTGTTCTTGTGATCCTGAACGGGGGTATTGACCACCCGTGGGGCATTGGGGGTTGTGGGACACCTGGAGTGCTATGGGAAAGTGTTTTAGTTTTATGCTCATTAACTGACCAGTGTCAATCAATGGTCAATGGGGATCTGTGTGTTACAAGGGGCACTATGGACTGTTTTAGTTTTATGCTCATTAACTGACCAGTGTCAAACGTGTGTCATTGGGGATCTGTATTTGTTTTATAATCCTTAAGGAAGTCTATTGATCTTTGGCAAATGCAGTTCTTTGGGTGTTTAACCCTGATTTGTTCTTTACTAAATAATGAAATTGTCCCTATGACTATCAACCTTTATATCACTGTTGATATACGTATTGGGTATAGGAAGGCTATTTGACCATGTTATAAAGACGTGATAATTATAATGTGTGTTTTAAACATTAGGACATCTAAATTAGACTAATATATAGAGCAGGGCTATATTTCAGCTAGACACAACCGACAACATAAGGGTCTAATGTGAAAAGATAGCTACATTAAACAAGGTTTTGGTGTTTTTATAATAATGATTTTGTCACATATGTGCGCACACACACACACACACACACACACACACACAGTCCGTCGATACGGCCGGCCATCAGAGCGAGTGCCTGATGATGCCTTAGGACGCACACAGATAGTTATTGACACTGAGTGAGAGATGTCCATGGGATGGTGGAGCTGTCACGTTATGATTTTAAATTATTTAATGCTCCTATTGACGAGAAGATATTTCTGAGTGATAAATGAAGTGTGTTTGTCCTGAACAAATCGCGACGCTCGGGGCGTCTAAGTCTGGATGGTGCGCAAGGCGGGGGGGCGAGACGCCAATCATTTGGTTTTACGATAGTCAGTCCCTCCAGGATGTTGAGATCTTGTGATCGCAAGAATTAATGCAAGTTCAACCAACTGCCGCAATACTTCCACATTAACACTCCTACATGTTTCATCAACACTCCTACATGTTACATTAACACTCCTACATGTTTCATCAACACTCCTACATGTTTCATTAACACTCCTACATGTTTCACTAACAGCCCCTCTCAGAGCATGCCCACGCCCAGGTGAACAACCAATCCCATTTACGTCGTCGCAAAATGCAGCTCACGGCAGTGCCGCAAGCCGTTGCTTATGGTGCATTCCATTGTACTCGGAAATCGATCATTCCGAGTCGGTATTCCTAACTTCCAATCTAAATGTGTTCCAGTGCATCTGCTCGGGAAAACATAATCGCCCGCAGCAAACTCATGTCTGTATGGTAAGTCTCAGAATGTTACAAGCATCTAAACTCAACATCAACTACTACAGCGCCATTAGTGAAGAGAATCGGCGCATATCACATTCGGACGCCGTTTTTTCCGAGTACACTGGAATGCACCATTACTTTGCGACGACTGAAGCTAAAACAACATATCAGGAGATATATCAACTCCAGTTATTATTTTGTAGGATGCAGGCAGCAACATAGATCCCTGCACAGTCTCCCAACACGCGAAAATGCAGGACAGAGTGGATTAATTTTATTTTTAAGGGCTACAGTTTTTTCTGTGTGTGATGATCAGTCCTCAGACTGCTTGAGCAACGGCAGGATTAGCATCTAAATTGAAGCTTAAAGATGGAGCAATTCATAAGGTACGTGACCCATCTGCAAAATTGGAATCTGTAAGTGTCACCATGTTTTGATTTAATTTACCAAATTAGTCTGGTTAGTATATTCGACTGCTGGTTAGCTAACGAGCTAGCGGGGCTAGCCACGGGCTTGTTGGGCGTGGAAGAAGAGAGAAAACTAAAGCTGGAGTCATTAAAAGTAAAAGTAAAGTTATTGGTTGGAGTCAGGACTCATCTTTAAGTTATTTGTTGGGACCAGTGTCTGTTTTATAAGTCTGTCGAACGTGTCAGGCTTGGTAAACTTTAGCCACCATTAGTACAATCGTGTTTGGTTGTTTGGCTGCGCTGTTTGGATGCAAATAGATTGCATCCAATAATATATTGGCTAACTAGCTCAACAAAATTGTCAATCCTAGCTTGTCTGCAAGTTGTATTCAATAAGCTTATGGACATGAGCCATAAACAGACCGGCTACAGCAGAGAGTGTCGCTCACACACCCACAACACAAACACAAGGCACGAAAGTACAATATTACACAGAATTGTTATCATTGAGAAACTAAGTGGAACCGCTCAGCTGCCTCTTCCCATTCTGGGTCAGACTCCGGCTCAAACATGTACTCAGTGTCTCAGTGTTGGTTCTGGAGCGGCCGCCATGGTTAGCATGAGCGCTCTGCTCTCCGTCTCCGCCAGGCGATCGCGTGTAGGTTGTATGTAATGAGCACTGCTCTGATTGGCCGCCTCACGCCGTGAGTGAGGCGTGAGGCGGCCAATCATTGCAGTGCTCATTACATACAACCTACACGCCCTCAAAACAGCCTGTTCTCTACAATGGAGAAAATGAGAGACTGAAACACACCACAGAAGCTGGTTTTAGGATTTGTTTTGATATAGACTTCACAAACGTCTTGTAAAGACCCCCAGGAACAGTTTAAATAGCCCAAAATTAGTACAATACCCCCCCTTTAAATTATTAAAAGGTCACAACATGACACATCACACAGGGCATCATTCAAAGCTGACAAATTACTGACAGGCTGTCAATCAAAAGGAGGTCAATAGGTCATCAATCAAAACTGTCAAATACTGACAAGCTGTCAATCAAAACTGTCAATATTGGCAAAAGGTCATCAATCAAATTTTGACAGGAGGCGTCCCTTATTAACTACTAACATGGACATTTAATAACCTTCCCTATGAATGATGTTCCAACAACATCACTGATATCCACCATGAAACAACATGACCCAGCTTCACAGTCTGACTGAGAACATCATGGCTGCCAACTCCACCCCTCTAGAAGACATTGCCTCTGCCTGGCAGCAAGCCTCTCCATACCTGAGAGTGTCCAGTCTCCAGTGTGGATCCTCCAGTCCAGCAGAGAGCAGCTTCACTCCTGAGTCTCCTGGGTGATTGTAGCTCAGGTCCAGCTCTCTCAGATGGGAGGGGTTGGAGCTCAGAGCTGAGGCCAGAGAAGCACAGCCTTCCTCTGAGACCAGACAGCCTGACAGCCTGGAAACAGACAAGACAAGCTACATGTTAGATGTTGTTAGTATACTACTCTGAGATCAGCTGTGATAATGCAGTTGAATGCTACAAACTAGTCTGAACATCCTCCACAGGTTAGGTGTTTATTCACTGACATGAACCTTCATGTACAGCAGGATTTAAATGGTCATGTGTTGACCAGGTTGAGGAACCCTGACCTGAGAGTCTCCAGTCTACAGTGTGGACTCCCCAGTCCAGCAGAGAGCAGCTTCACTCCTGAATCCTGCAGGTCATTGTTACTCAGGTCCAGGTCTCTCAGACTGGAGGACTTGGAGCTGAGAACTGAGGCCAGAGCTTCACAGCTTCTCTCTGACAGCTGACAGCCACTCAGCCTGAAGAAGAATTAATGATGAAAAAAACAACAACAAATAACTTTGAATATTTTCAAACAATCCCATCTAATATATTTAATATATCCAGTTATCTGTGCTGAACCTACACAGATCTATTGGAGGCTTTGACCACTGGCAGCAGCCTCAGAAGACCCTCCTCTGAAGCAGAGTATTTCTTCAGGTCAAACACCTCCAGGTCTTCTTCTGATGACAGTAAGATGAAGACCAGAGCTGACCACTGAGCAGGGGAGAGTTGGTCTCTGGAGAGACGTCCTGATGTCAGGTACTGTTGGATCTCCTCCACTAGAGAATGGTCATTCAGCTCATTCAGACAGTGGAACAGATTGATGCTTCTCTCTGGAGAGGGATTCTCCCTGATCTTCTCCTTGATGTACTGGACTGTTTCCTGATTGGTCTGTGAGCTACTTCCTGTCTGTTTCACCAGGCCTTGTAGGAGAGTCTGATTGGTCTCCAGTGAAAGACCCAGGAGGAAGCGGAGGAACAAGTCCAGGTGTCCATTAGGACTCTGTAAGGCCTTGTCCACAGCACTCTGGTAGAAGATAGTTTCAGGTTGGTATTGTGATGTGTCTTCTGACTGTTTTGGTGTTTTCTTGGTAATGTTTTGTTCTGCTGGTGTCTTGAACAGGGAGCGCATACGTTTTATTAGAGAACCTTTTGTGGTTAACTGTGTTTCTCCCAGCAGATTGACACCAGTGGTGATGAATGACAGAAAGACATAAAGAGCAGCCAGAAACTCCTGAATGCTCAGATGGACAAAGCAGAACACCTGGTCCTGGTACAGCCCACGCTCCTCTTTAAAGATCTGTGTGAACACTCCTGAGTACACTGAGGCTGCTCTGATATCGATGCCACACTCGGTCAGGTCTGCTTCATAGAAGATCAGGTTGCCTTTCTCCAGCTGCTCAAAAGCCAGTTTTCCCAGAGACTGAATCATCTTCCTGGTCTCTGTATTCCAGAGTGGATCTGTCTCAGCTCTCCCATGATACTTGACATTCCCCTGTTTGGACTGAACCACCAGGAAGTGGATGAACATCTTAGTCAGGGTCTTGGGCATCTCTCCTCTCTGATTGGTTGTCAACACATGATCCATAACTGTAGCAGTGATCCAGCAGAAGACTGGGATGTGGCACATGATGTGGAGGCTTCGTGATGTCTTGATGTGGGAGATGATTCTGCTGGCCAGCTCCTCATCTCTGAATCTCTTCCTGAAGTACTCCTCCTTCTGTGGGTCAGTGAACCCTCTCACCTCTGTCACCATGTCAACGCACTCAGGAGGGATCTGATTGGCTGCTGCAGGTCGTGTGGTTATCCAGAGGCGAGCAGAAGGAAGCAGTTTCCCCTTGATGAGGTTTGTCAGCAGCACGTCCACTGAGGTTGACTCTGTAACATCAGTCCAGATCTGGTTGTTCTGGAAGTCTAGAGGAAGTCGACACTCATCCAGACCGTCAAAGATCAACACAACCTGGAACTTGTCAAAGCTGCAGATTCCTTTGGTCTCAATGAAGAAGAGATGAAGAAGTTCCACCAAGCTGAACTTTTTCTCTTTCAGCAAGTTCAGCTCTCTGAAAGTGAATGGAAACATGAAGTGTACATTGTGGTTGGTTTTGTCTTCAGCCCAGTCCAGAGTGAACTTCTGTGTTAAGGACTGTTTTACCGATGCCAGCCACTCCCTTCGTCATCAATGTCCTGATTGGTTCCTCTCTTCCAGGTAAGGGTTTAAAGATGTCTTCACATGTGATTGTTGTTTCTGGTCTGGCTGGTTTCCTGGATGCTGTTTCAATCTGTCTGACCTCATGTTCATCATTGACCTCTCCACTCCCTCCCTCTGTGATGTAGAGCTCTGTGTAGATCTGATTCAGAAGTGTTGGGTTTCCTGCTTTAGCGATGCCCTCAAACAAACACTGAAACTTCTCCTTCAGATTAGATTTCAGTTGACGTTGGCACACTGGAGCAAGAGTTTCTGAATGAACAAACAACAAATAACACCAATGAGTGGATGTCGAGGTAAATATGAGAAATGAGAACATTTCCAGGTGAACAAGTTAATTTCCCAACTCCATTGTAACTATTCAGCTCATCAGTGGTGACAATCAGGTCCTGACTGTTCAGTCCAATGTGGAAGGCAACAAAACTGGTTTTGTTTTGTATTAATGTGTATGACTGTGTTCAGTATTTTACACCCACATGAACAAATCAATATTTTCACCCAATGATCTCTGAGGATTTTGATCATTCATCTTCCAATATGTAATTGAATAGATCTCATTTGAGAAACTCTCGTCTTACTGCTCTGCAGAGAGTCCGCCAGCTCCTCCTGCTTCATTCTCCTCAGGAAGTGCAGTGACTGACCACTGGGAACCTCTGACCTCTCCTGGTGGAGTCTGGAGAAAACATGATGTATTAGGTATCCAGATATCAACACAAACACACACACACACACACACACACACACACACACGGTGTTGTGTCATGATGGATCCTGAACACCACTGTAAAAGATGCTCTGATTATTGGATGTGATGTTTTGAGAGACAAAACTAAACCAACAGAGTTTGAAGGACCAGACCAATTCTAGATCTCATGACTTCTTACTTCTGCTCAGTAGAGTCAGATAATAACAAACTCATCTGAGTTCAATTCTTGCCTTTGCTCAGTAGAGTGGTGTCCATCTTTGAATTCAATATAGCGACCTATAGACTCGTCACTCTTCATGGACACACAGCTGGGTACAGGGGAGTCTGGTCTCTCCTGGTGGGCGGGGCTTCAACACAACACAGACAGACCTTTTACTCTGGATAGTGATGGTGTCATGATATCACTGCTGAGCTCTGAGATGGAGAACAGTCATGGACAGTCAGAGATCCTCATCTTACCTCTGAGCTTTGGTCTGGCGGTCATGTTCCCCAGACAGAGAGGTTTTAGAGGTAGGGACCCCCTCCTCTCTCTCCTCAGACAGATTCATAGTAGAGGGTCCAGCTGGACAGAAACACACCCAACATGCTGTTAGCTGGACTCATTCACCACAACAAGGTTTCATTACAGGAGAGATTACTTTGAGGGGTTTCATCATCCAGGTCAGTAAAATGACAAATACACATTGTTATTTGTCCAAAGTGTACAACACACTAGGACCACCTGCTCTTTATATCCAACAGACTGACATCAAGACAGGATTGTTAAGGATAGAGACCTATTTTTTTTAATGCCGTTATCTCGAGATCACGAGTTAATCAACCCGTTATCACGAGAAAACAAAAAGGTCGGACTCGTTTCCTCTGATTACTTATATTGTTTATCAGAGATCAGGAGTGTCATGCCAGCATGCATAGATGGCGTCTTGACAAATGTAGCAACTGATTTAAGCTGAAGATGTCAGATCAAGGAGTACCCGTTATCGCATCCCTCCCATTGGTCAACTCCCAAACCCCCCCACAGAGCAGTGTGTGTACGTCATGGTCCACTCTTGCCAATTTGGTGGCGTCCAAACTACTCAAATGTATAAATTACACTGTGTGGAAAACACGTTAGCAAACTGCTGTCAGTCAGTCAGTTCGACTCATGTTGGCCTGTTAGACTACATATTAATCTACTCTTCCGCAGCTCGCGCACGGTAGGCTACGTGTACAGGCCCGTGTTGTCATGGAAATCGGCCTTTTGTTTTCTCGAGATAACGAGATAAATTGACCCGTTATCACGAGAAAACGAGCTTTATTATCTCGAGATCACGATTAAAAAAAATAACTGTTCAGGAAGTGTCAGAAAGCTCCTGTTAGCATCGCTGGCAATGCTAGTGAGAGTCAAAGGCATTGAAGAGGTTTCAAACCTGTAGGCTCTGCAACAAGTTACTACTACTACTACTCTGTTATACATGACTTTAACATGAACAATGAATTGTGTCGCTTTATGAACACTGGAAATTGTCGTGTAAAGTGTTGGTTACAATACCTTTAGGGTTGAAAGTATCCTGCGTCACACGAGAAGTGAAGTGAAAAGTGTTTTGACAGAGTAAAAGGAAGAGAGAGAGAGAGAGGGGAGAGAGAGAGAGAGAGATGTAACGTTGAATACGAGGTTACCAGAGGAAGCCCGGAAGCGTTTAAATTAACGGTAAACAAATGTAAGGACAAATGTTTATTCATCAACCATTTATTTAACTTTTTGCTTGATGATGCTGTTTTGACAAAACGAGTCAATTGATTATTGACAATCACCTCTCGTCCACTCTGTAAGACAAGAGCCTGGAAGACGTTCAGATCAGGCAGTCGGTCCCTGAAGTGTCCTTGGTCGTGAACAAAGTAAAAAACGGAAAATAAAAAGGTCCCAAACCCACAATCGTACATGAAAATACCAGGTGACGTCAGTTAAGTCTGTGAGGGTTCAGGGTTTAGGCCTTAGGGGGGACATTGGGATTGGACCTGGGATTGGACCCTAATGTCTTAGAGTGGGCGGGAATGATTGAAACGTCTTTTACTGTAAGTGTTGGGGGGGGGGGGGGTGATCTCTCCTGCTGTTTATGTATTTTAGGCACCCAACGGTCATTATTCTGATGTGTGGGTGAACCAGAGTACATACTCAATACTAAATACTAAATGTGCCTGTAGTATATTAAAAACTGAATTAAAACTCAGTGATATTGTAACCTGGTACTTTAGAACAAGACTTCAACACTGTTAACTTGTACCGACAATTGAGAATTTATTTCCAGAGTTGATAGCAGTATACTATCTGGTTGTTCAATAATGAACTGAAGTGTATCTTTGACTTTTATTCTGTACAATAAACAAAAATGAAAGTTACACAATATTGGATTTTAATGTGACATATATTTGAGTCTTTAACAAATCCTCTTTTCTTCACTAGTACCAAGGGAACTGTTCCAAAGGGAAACAAAAATATACTTGTATGTGTTCACCAAGACACATTGGTAGGCCTACCATTCAAACAAAAGAAACAAAAAGAAATAGAGCTCTTAAAGACTTAAAGTCCCAGGAAAAGAGTACTTGAATCCAAACGCTAGCTGTCCTCTGTGGGATGCGCAGGATGGGCACGCCAACAGGTCCTCAACCCACTGGTCACCTAACAAGAGTATGAATAAGGCAACAGCTGGTTGGATGATGACGATGTCTGTCAGCTTCCCCATATGCAGTCTAGCCTCATCATAAACACGTGTAGCCCAACCAACAGCAACACCGCAAACCGTCGTGAGTAGCTCTTAAAGGTACAGACACCCTATTTACAGACTGCCTAATGGTGTGTGGGTTACACTATGATGGATGAAAACTGTGGTTCCGGTGGCGCTGCTCTGCTTGCGACCCGGACTCATGTGCTGCTACTTTTCTGCCTCTTTTTATTGTTTTTATTCGTCTATATTGGACTTTTTTAGTCTGTGTGTGTGACTGCAATAAGTGTGTTGGATTAAGAACACCATGGCGGCTTTTGGACAAGGACTACCCCTGGCGCTGATTATTTGGGAATTGTTAACAACATGCCAAACATTTCCACACGCTCTCTTCCACCAGAGACGCTCTGCTGTCCCTCCGCTCTACGGGAACTACTCCACCTGCGGATCTGCGCGAGGCTGTGAGAGTACAGCCGGTACGGAACAAACAGCAACGGAGGAGAGGCAGAAGAGGGGGGATGAGGCAACAGACCACCGCTGCCCGGTATGATGCTATGCAACGCGCGGTCGCTGAAAAGCAAAACGGATGAACTCCGCACCAATGCCAAGGTATGTTTTGAGTACCGGGAATCGAGCATGATGGTGTTTCCAGAGACTTGGCTCCATAGGGACATCCCAGACTCTCTCATCGAGCTGGAGGGTTTCTCTCTCGTCCGGGCGGATAGAACTGGGGCGGCATCTGTCTGTTTGTCAGTGACAGCTGGTGCAGAAACTACACCGTGAGAGAGACTGTATGCAACACTGATGTTGAACTGCTGGGCCTGTCCCTGAGACCTTTTGATCTTCCAAGGGAGGTCGGGAACATTATCATCTGTGCGGTGTATGTTCCTCCTAGTGGAAATGCGGCAACAGACTGTGTTCACCAGCAAGTGCAACGGACACCCGGAGCCCCTACTTTTATCTCAGGAGATTTGAATCACTGTGAACTAGAACTGTCCCTCCCTGGGTTTGAACAATATGTTAAGTGTGACACGCGAGACAACAAAGTTTTAGACAAATGTTATGGAAACATCAAAAATGCTTACTCTGCTAAACCAAAGCCCCCTTTATCAAATTCCGACCATAACACAGTCCACCTAATTCCACCCTACAAGACGGTGTTTAAGAGCAGTACACCTCAGACCAAGACAGTGACTGTATGGTCGAGAGACAGCATGGAGACACTCAGGGGATCTTTCCTTTGCACCAACTGGGACCTCTTTCATGACTTGGAAATTGATGAAGCCACCGAAACAATATCAGGCTACATTCAATTTTGTGTGGTTACTAAAAAGGACATTACAGTGTATCCCAACAATAAGCCGTATATAACTAAGAAGGTAAAGGAACAAAATTGCTTGTAGAAATCAAGACAGAGCGGGTTTGAAAATGGTGCTGAAGGAACTTAACCAACTGCTGAGGGATGCAAGGAAGCAACACAGGGGAATCATAGAGCAACATGTTATTTCTATGGACTCTATGAAAGTTATAACCAACATGAACACAAACAGGAAGCACCTCATCACTAATGATGATCTGCAAAAAGCCGATGAACTGAATGATTTTTATCTTAGGTTTGAAATGCAGGACTTTTCTTTGGACTGTAATAATGTGCTGGAGAACATTTCCACTACTGATCCGAGCTCCAGGTTGGTAGTTGACCCGTACAAGATTCAGTCACTTTTTAGACATACATGCACAAAGAAATCCACAGGCCCAGATGGCATCTCTGCTCTTCTCTTCAAGACCTGTGCAGAAGGTTCTCCAGCGGTCTGTGGACTCATACTGTCCCTGCCCTCTGGAAACAATCCAGAATTACTCCAGTTCCAAAGAAACCTTGTCCAACTGAAAATAATGACTGTAGACCTGTGGCTCTGACTTCCATTGTAATGAAATGCTTTGAAAAGTACATGGTGTCCGTACTCAAAGCAGAGGTAAACTCTGTACTAGATCCATTTCAATTTGCTTACCGGCAAGGGCGGGGCACGGATGATGCCATTAATAGTATCACCCATTTGGCTACTAAGCACTTGGAAGAGCCCAAGGCCTATGCACGCCTGGTATTTGTTGATTTTAGCTCTGCTTTTAATACGCTTCTGCCTCATTTGCTGATCGCGAAACTGAAACAACTGAGTGTCAACCCTTTTATAATGAAGTGGTATTTTTCCTTTTTGACCAATCCAATCCAGCATGTCAGAGTTAACAATACCCTTTCAGAATCCAGATCAATCAGCACAGGTGGCCCACAGGGCTGCGTCAGCTCACCACTTCTTTTTACATTATACACAAATGAATGTACGAACAGCCACCCTAGGAACCACATTTTAACATGTTCAGATGACACTGCTATCCTCAGCCACAAGTCCTTCAGCCTATTTGGATGAAATAGAGGTTTGTGCAGTGGTGTGATGCCAACCACCTCATTTTAAATGTGAGAAAAACTGAGGAGATGGTTCTGGACCCCAGGTCAGTGGGGGATCATAGTCCAGTGGTCATACATGATGAACCAATCAATCAGGTCTGCTCCTACAAATACCTTGGTGTTCACTTAGATAATACCTTTAGCTGGAATGGCCATGTTGAAAGTTTGTGTTCTCGTTTACAGCAGAGGCTCAGGGTGCATGGGGTGGACCAGAGGATTATGTTTTTATTTTACCAGGCTGTATTAGAGAGCATAGTTAGGTATGGGATGTCAGCATGGTATGGCAATCTCAATGTAAAGTTGAAACCTAAGCTTGCTCGTCTGGTACAGACTGCCATGAAGGTTATGGGGGGGAAGGACCACCAGTCCCTCCAGTCCATATATGAGCAGTCTGTTTCTAAGCAAGCACAGAGAATACTGTCTGACCCATCTCATATTCTCCACGCCGAGTATGAGCTCTTACCCTCAGGGCAGACGATATAGAGTACCCAGATGCAAACTCAACCGTTTTAAAAACTCATTTGTGCCTATCTCAATTAAAATGTTAAATAGTGTTATGTAGGGGTAGGATGTAGGGGTTGTGCAACAGCTTCATGGTGTTCTGATCACTGGTTGATATGTGCAATATGTGGAATTGGTGTTGTTTTACCACAGTATGTACTGCTTGTTATATGTTGTTTGTTTTTATTATGTGTGTATATGTGTGCAAACACTTGAGTCCAAGACAAATTTCCCCACGGGGACAATAAAGTATATTGTATTGTATTGTATTGTAAAACGTCTGAGTCGGAGGACCTTGTTAAAAGTTATTATTTTAGGTTCACAATGTACAAAAACCCCAATACACATACCAGTATAACATTTAACAAGACTTGGTAGTACACCAGTACAATGTAGTGCAACATGTTTCACAGTCAGCTAGTACTTACATTAACCGACCACTAGGAGGAGCCACAGCTCTGGTAATTCTGTACAGTACAAAATAATCAACATCCATAGAATATATTTACACTGTAACACAGCCAAACGATGCCCGCTAATCCAATTAGAGTGTGTGTGTGTGTGTGTGTGTGTGTGTGTGTGTCAGTTGACTTCTGAAATAGTGAAATAAGAAATGGTGACACCAATAGATAAATCATTCCCTTTATGTGCTTCAGTTGATTTCTATCACCGACTCAAATTAGAGCATTTCCATAATGCTTTATATTCATTTTGGGGGGTAAAACATCTGAACTCAACATCTGAACTCAACATCTGAACTCAACATCTGTCAAATTTACGATCCACTCCAGAAAATGTATTTATTTCTAATTTTAGCCTTTGAAAATAAAACCTTGTTTTAGTTTTGTACTAGCAATCATTTTAAAGAGTAGGCGTCACTTTATTGGAACGAAACTCTTCATATATGAATCAAATGCCCCATATTCCCTGTGTGTGTGTGTGTGTGTGTGTGTGTGTGTGGACTCATAACACACTCCACTTCAAGTAAATGAAATAAGAGATTCCCCTTCCTCCCATCTGGCGCCTCTGTCTGTTCATTCATGTATTCTTTCCAGTGTAAAGATAAATGAGTTGATCATTCATTTTTCCTCTCCTCTCTTTACATGTTGTTATCCGATCCGCTTGTCTAAACTTGTTTTTTAATCACATTGACATTTTATCGCAAATAAACCAAAATGAAATAAAGCAAGGCCTTCCTTATCTGTTCTGTGCTGAATGAAATGACATACCCCGTGTACTGCACACCTTCAAAACAAATCTCCCAAAATATAAAATAAAATGACCCATAACCAATAATCTGTCTAGGTGATTTCTGTGATGATTGAAATAATAAAAAACAACCTTAAGAGAGATGCTGCATGTTTCCCTTTCCATTTAAAATAACCCATGAAATAATATATATTCTTTGTAGCGAACGAGAAGAGCCGACTCCCGTCGGGGAGAGCCGAATCTTAAGCCGCTCCTGCTCAGCTCTGCTGAGAATCCACTGACCCTGGAAAAGTGTCCTGTTTTGAGCCAAGTACTTCTGCTGCAGCATCGAAAACTGCAGGTATACTACGTCCTTCTGCAACTCAAACCAAAATAAGCACATTTATTCCAAAACAAATGACCCCAGCCAAACGGAAGTGTTGATGAGGAGCTGGCTAAAATGATAGCCAGTGACTTTCAGCCATTTTCCATTGTGGAGGACAAAGGATTTAAAACTTTTGTCCAGGCCTTAAATCCCATGTATGTTCTCCCCAGTAGAAAAACCTTGTCCCAAACAATTATTCCACGACTATATAACACGGAGCGTGCATTGTGGCAAGACAGGGTCAAAAAAGCTTCAGCAGTTTGCCTGACAACTGACTGCTGGACATCCAGAACGACATGCTCATACATGTCCGTCACTTGTCACTTTATTGAAAACTTTAAGATGACATCCTGCCTTCTTGACTGTTTTAAGTTTGCCGAGAGACATTCTGCAGAAAACCTGGCAGAGGAGCTGCTAAGAGTGGCAAAAGAGTGGCAAGTAGACGACAAAGTGGTGTGCTGTGTTACTGATAATGCAGCAAACATAACAAAAGCCATACAAATGTTGCAGTGGACCCACCACCCATGTCTTGCGCACACAATAAACCTGATGATTAAAGATGCGCTGAGGGTGGTGAAACCAACTGTGGACAAGGTGAAGGCTATTGTAGAGTTTTTCCACAAAAGCACGGTTGCCACAGAGAAGCTGAAGTCCACGCAACGCCAGATGGGGATGCCAGAGCTAAGGCCCAAACAGGAGTGTGCTACAAGGTGGAACTCAACATTTTATATGTTGAAACGCATCCTCGAGTCAAAAGATGCCATCATCTCCACCCTGGCTGTCATCAACGCTCCTGTTGATACTCTAAGTCAAGAGGAATGGGAGACAGTGAAAGAGGTCTGCACCGTTCTGGAGCCCTTGGAGGAGGTGACTGTGGAGATAAGTGCAGAAAGGTACCTTGAACAATTTGGTTTTTACTTTACTACTGTAGGGTGGTGGATTATTGTGCATGGCCACCAGAGGGCACTCTTATTTTTGTTGCTTGGTTGCGTGTGTGCAGCTATTGGGTTAGCCCTTTTTTTGGTTGGTTGGGGCCACCGTAGAGCCACAGTTTTGTTTTGCCTTTTGAAAAGGTAGGAAGGGAAATTCACCCTCTCTTCAATCTGTCTTAAATCAATGTTTTAAAATAGTCATCCATGTAGTTTCTATTCAAAATATGAATGTTGGGATGTTAATATCTATGTGCAAGTTTATTTTTAGTTAACAGATGTTTGTGTGTTTTTGTTTACGTGCTTTGCCTTTGAGAAACAGCAAAAGTGTTGTTTTTAACACAGTTTTGTTTTGCCTTTTGAAAAGGACAATAAGGAAAGAGTAAGGTTTTTGGGGCCCATTTTTGTTGGGTGGGGTTTAAAATTTTCCCCTTTTTAAAAAAAAGGTAAACCCCTTGTCCCCTTTTCCCCCCCAAAAATCAAATTCCCCGCAAACTTTTCGGGGAGTCAAAATGGGAAAAACCCAAAAGGGGGGACCTTTTTCCTAACCCACCCAAAAATAAAAACAGAAAACAAATCGACTGATTGCCCCCAAAACCCGGAAAAACACCCCTGTTGATACCCTTTCCTTTTTTTGTGCGGCAAATAATTGTTTCTGTTAAACGAAAAATTTAAAAATTTTCAACTTTAAAAGGGAACTTATTTTTTGGTTGTTTAAAAGCAATTTTAGGATTTGAAAAATAAATTTTTCCCTTTTTTTCTTTTTTGGGTTTTAAAACAAAAAAAAAAAAAAAATTTTGGACAAAAAAAAAGGTTTTGCCCTTTTTTTTTTTTTGGGACAAAAAAGGACAAAAAAAACAATACACTGTTTTTTTTTTAAACCCAATATTAAAACAATGACTATACCCCTTTTAATATACCCACTACTTTTTTGTTTTTTACACCCGAAACCCAAAAAACCTTGGGTTTTACTTAGGAAAAGGGGGGGACTTTAAAGAACCCCATCGACCCTCGAAAAACCCCCCCCTTGAAACAGGCTTTATAAACACCCTCCCCCAAATTTTTAAATGAAAAAAAACCTGAAAGCTGCAAGTGGCCCCCAAGTCTTTTTAAAAGGAAATTAAAGGGAAAAACCAACATGGCTCCCCAAAGTCAGTTGGGCCCCAAAGTAAACTCTGGGCTATCACATCATGCCAGGGCCCCCAGTTGTATCAGCCCCTTTTGCAGCTACCATGCAACCACCAACTGCCGTGGATGGCCTTTACACATCCCAATGTGCTTCCCCCCCACCAACCAAACCATCCCAGCCCCTCTACAACCCCTATGACGAGCAGGATATGACCCCACCACCGTGTCTGCTCCTATCACAGCTCCACAGCCCCGGGCATGCCCAGCACCCCAGACCCCCGTATGCCCCCCTTCATCCCACCCTGCTTCCCATCAGGGCCCCCCCAAAAACAATGAAATCCCAAAAACCCAATGTTTGATGCTCCCACCACCCTTGCATTAACCCCCCCCAGTTACCATCCCCATCTCCAACTCCTCACCCGCCCCCCCCCATCCCCCCCCAAGCAAATTTTTCCCCAAGTACCCCCCGCCGAGGGACAGCTGGATGGGGCCCTTTTCAATTTAAAATTTTGGAAAAGAAAACCCCAAGGGGGTTTGTTTTTTCATGGAAACCCTGATTTAAAAAAATTTCCCATTAAAATTGTGGGGCTGAAAATTTTTGCGGAAGGGCTCCCCAAATTTCCCCTTTGAAGTTTGCCCCCCTAGGGCGAAGCAAAATCATCCTTTTTTCCCTCCTGGGCGGCATCCTGAAAACTTTGGGAAACGAGGCGAAAAAAGGCATTCAAAAATCTCTGTCAGGCTGTTTTTAAAAGGAAGAAAACCTGAGACCCTGTTTATGATTGCAAGCCCCCGGCTTTTTATGAAGAGCACAACAGGGGCCCCGGGCCTTCCAGATGGGTTAACCCCCAATTTCGGGGGGGGAAAAAAGGATATGGGGCTTTTTTCCCCCATAAACCCAACCCTGGGGTTTGCGAAAATAGCTGGATTTCCGGGGAACAAAAAACCTCCCCCCAAACCCCAAAAGACGGAACCTTTGCCAGGCAGTCCCAAAAGGGGGGGGTTTTTTTAGGGGCCCATCCCGGGGGGGAAGCCAGGGGTTCCCCAAGCGATTGTTAAAAAAGCACTAAATCGGGGAAAAATCTGGTTTTTCCACTAGTCAAAAAGGGGTTTCCCAGTTCCCCCCCACCAATCCCACCCCCAATAAAACCCGGGGGGTTGGAAAAAATTTGTGGCAAATGTGTGGAAGGGGAAGAGAAGGTGGGGTTTTTTTCCCAAAACGTCGGGTCCCCCAGCCCCCTCCCAAAAAAAGAGGGGGGGGGGGGGGGGGGGGGGGGGGGGGTGGGGGGAACAATCAGGGCCCCCAAAGAGACAAGCAGGGGGGGGGTAAAAAAACCCGAAACCCCTTGGGGCCCCCAAATAAGGTTAATAAGAGAAAAGTGTAGGGGGAAATACCGGCCCCCAAGTCCAAAAATATGATTTGCAAAAAATTTTTTGGAAAACAGATCTGCCCATCCGCTTCTTGGGGGTCCTGGAAAAAATTATTAAGGGGGTCCCCACATCCCCCGGGGGGTTTCCTTTGGCAGAGTATAAAAATTTTCCCCGCCTTTTTTTCCCGGGGCGGAGTACCAAATGTACCACCTTGGGGGCAAGATACTCCTAAAAAACATCTCGACTTATCCCCAATTTTTCCCCAAAAAAGGAAAGGAAACCCCCCCAGAATTATGCACATTTTAGGTGGAAAGGGGGGACCCCGAAGGAATGGGCCCGGGTGCAGAAGGGGCCCCAACCGTGCCCGTGGTAAAGGGGAAGTTTTGTAAAGTAAAAGGGGTTTAAGAGGTAAATAAAACGCCTTTTTAACCCCAACCCCCTAACCCAGACCTGTTTTCAGAGCCTTGTATGAAGGGGGGGTGGTGTCCGGTGAAAATTTCCACGGTTTGATTCAACCAAACACTCACCTGGCAGATGCTTTCCTTGTCAAAAAAGTATTGCAGGTTTTGGTGGAGGACAGGACATTGGTCATCAAGCCATGGTAAAGACCCAAAATGGGGGAGCGACCGTCTGGCCATGCCAAAGCCATGACAAGGTGTGAGCACAAGCCAAAAGGAGTGTCTCCAGCCTGTTGTGTAGATCTGAGTGTGCAGCCATTGAGGAGGGGGCAACTTGCTCTACTAAAGGGCTGGGGAGAGGAATACAGATGTCTTTCCCCCAGCACTCAACGGGTTATGGGAAAACAAAAACGTGCAACATAAATCCCCCTGGGGGGCCCAAGCCTTCCGCCTCCCATATCGGAAAAAATACCCCCCCTCCCCGTGGGAGGATGTCAGGGAAACTCATTAAAGAATGGGAAAAGGGCCCGGGGTGAAAGCCCCAGCAAGAGCCCTTATGCCCCCCAATTTTTTTTGGGACCAAGAAGGTGGGGTTCCTTAAAATATGTGTGGGCTACGGGAAACGAACTCCCGCAAAACCCCAGACGCTTTTCCTCACCCAGAAAAAGAGCACTAGAAGCACTGGGCAGGCAAGGTACTTCTCTACTCTCGACCAACTCCCCACTGGCAAGTGGGAAGTAGCAGAGCAGATAATACAAGCAGCTTTTTGCACACCGAGGTCTGTAGAGGGCCAAAAGGAAGCCATTTGGGGGTTTCAGAATGCCCGTCAACCCTTCCCGAGATTGATACTTGCGCTTTGGTGATCGAACTACATCCCCACTTATCTACCTTGACGACATCATTGTCTTCTCAAAGACCTTTGAGGACATCTCAGCGGCGCAACTGGTTTTGACAGGCTCCGTAACATGGGCTGAAGCTGAAGCCATCAAATTCATTGATGAAAAAAGGGGGGTTCAATACCTAGGGCACCTGGTGTCGGCCAAAGGTTTTCAGACAGATCCAAGGGGATAACAAGTGAAAACGGAAGCGGCCTTCTAATCGAAAGATTGCCGCAATTCCTGGGCTTCTCAGGGTATTACGACGTTTCGTGGAAGGTTTTGCAAAGTTTTGGGTGCACCCCGTTTGTCTCACCCTCGGGGGACCCCAGAAGGAAAAAAAGGGGTCCAAGGGACATTCTACCCTGAAACCCATTTCCCTGGGCAGAGGAATCGAGGAGGCATTTGCCGTCTTAAAAGGGAAACTGACTACAGCTCCGGGCTGGGGGTTCCCAGCTACAAATAAAACCCTTTTTGTTTCAGACAGATGCTTCGGGGGGAGACTTTGGGGCAGTGCTTGCCCAAATTTAGATGGAAAAAGACGAGTTATCCTTTTGCCAGCAAGGCCCGAGCCCCGCTGAAACTCGTTACCCTGCCCACAATTGGGAATTTTTTGCTCTCAAATGGGCAGAACAACAATTTTATGAATCTTTATGGGCACAAGTTCCCCCGTCTACGACAACAATCCCCTTAAATATGTGATGCCACGGGGTAAACTGGATGCTACGGCCAGCGCGGGGATCACAACTCCTTTGTTCGACTTTGATATCCAGTACCGCCAAGGGGAAATGCAATGCCAATGCGAGCACTCCCAAATGTCCACCCATATGTCAACCCAGGCCCGCAGACACCCCCAGCGGTGAGAACCAGAAAGCATAAGAGGCCCTCAGCACACTGACATGGTAAAAGGGGGAAAGCTGCAGGGGTACAAACAAAAGACCCGAAACACCACACTCCACCAAGCTGAATGCTTAATGAGCCATATGTTGGGGGTTTGAACTGAGTCTCTGCCTGCAATGACAAAACAGGATTAAGGGGAGGCAAAGGGGTTACCGGGATAGGGGCCCGCTCTACACATAGGTCACGAACATCAAAGCCCCGCACGGAAAGAGTGGAAAGCCGAAGGCAAGGCTCTTTTTTTTGAAAGAGTGGAAGAGGTTGGGGTAAGGAGGGGATTCCCGACCGCGAGTTTCAAGAGGGGCAAAAAGGGGCCATCGAGCAGTTTGTACTGCCGAGAAGCTGCGGGGTTTGTGAAAAAGCCCTTCATGAGACCGGGTCATTTTTGGATTTGAGCCACATTTTCACAAAAAGGGGGCCTTTTACTGGCCCAAGATGTTCCCCGTATTTAAAACATGTGGAACAGTGTGGGGGTGTTGGCTCAGGGAAAACTCCCACTGCAGGCTGAGAGCTCCCCTTGTCCATTTTCACACTATCAAAACCCATGGAGCTTTCTTTATAGTTTTCTGATGTTGGGGAAGTCCAAAGGGGGGATTGAGAATGTCGGTTGTGACCCATCATTTCTCGCTTCGCACGGCTTTCCCCAAGGATCAGAAGGCATGCACAGTGGCAAAAGGTTCTCTGGAGGAACTTCTTTTTCCGTTTGGGATTCCCTGCCAAACTGCATGCAGATCAAGGTCGCAACTTTTTGAGGCTGTGTGAAAAGGAGCTGTGCAAGATTACTGGAAAACCAAAAACCCCCACAAGTCCTTATCATCCTCAGGGGAAAAGGAACTACGAGAGGTTCAACAGGACCCTATGGATATGTTGGGGGCGTTAGACCACCCTGAAGCCCCCGGCATGAGTATGTTGATGCCATGACACAGCATATAACTGTATGCATGACCAAAAGGTATACCCATACTTTTTAATGTAGGCAACTCCCAGACTCCCCATCACCGTTTTTGGACTGTCACGGACCAGAGCATCAGGAGTAAAGCGAATAGCCCAATGTCTTCATGACTGCTGACATTGCATATGACCAGCCAACCGGATGTCCAGACTGGCCAAAGGGAACAGCAGAAAAGCATTATACCAAACAAAGAGCCATTGGGGTTTTAAGCCCGGAGACAGGGGGCCTGATAAAGGGTGTCAGGGGGGAAGGCAAACAGAAGCTCGTGACAGATGGAATCCCAGCCCAATTGTGTTGAAAGAAACACCGGGGATTCCGGGGTATGTGGTTTTTGGTCTGAGGGGGGAACAGAGAGAGGGTTCTTCACCGCAACCTATGACCCAGTGCAGTTCTTTCCCATGAGGCCCCCAGCAGGAAGTGAGCGAGGGGGAGGACCGGCCCAGAGATCCCGGCCCCCGGCAGTGAGATCAGATGCGGTGGAAACGGGAGGCAGAGACCGGGAGGGCAGTCCAATGGACCAGGATAGAAGAACAGATGTCCGGGGGGATCAGCAACTCGGGTAAAGCAGAGCCCAACCCAGGAAACCCCTCACCAAGAAAGAAAGGAAAATCCTGGACCAACCCATAGGGGAGCTGATCCCCTAGAGTCTTTAAAAAAACCCGAAGAAATCCCCCAAGAAACACACCCCCCTAAGAAGCTGTCCCAGGATTACAGGTTTGAAGCCTTTAAAGTCAGCAAAAGATAACAGAGGGCGAATACTAGGCAGAAGGGCCCAAAGCAAAGAAGAGCACTTGGTCAAAGGGTAACAGACTACTCATTACAACTACCACTCCACACACCACAAACTTGCATATATTAAGGTGACTTATATTGTTATCTGAGGCGGGGACGGGCCCTCAAGCAAAGAGGGGGTAATGTAGGGTGGTGGATTATTTTGCATGGCCACCAGAGGGCACCTTATTTTTGTTTTTCTTGGGTTTCGTGTGTGCGCCAATGGGTTAGCCCTTTTTTTTTGGTTGGGGGCCCCCGTAGAGCCACAGTTTTTTTTTTGCCTTTTAAAAGGTAGGAAGGGGGGGAAAACACCCTCCTTCAATCTGTCTTAAATCAATGTTTTAAAAAAGTCATCCATGTAGTTTCTTTTTTAAAATATGAATGTTGGTTTAAAACTATGTGCAAGTTTATTTTTAGTTAACAGATTTTGTTTTTTTTTGTTTACTGCTTTCGTTTGGAAACAGCAAAAGTGTTTTTTTAACACAGTTTTGTTTTGCCTTTTGAAAAGGACAATAAGGAGAGTCAAGTGTGGGTTCTGGGCCACCTGTCGGGTAAAGGGTCCATTAAAGGGCCGTTTTAACCCATCCAGAACCTCCTGTCCCCCCTTTCTCCCCCCCAAACCCCAATCAAAACCCAACGCAGAGACTAGTCGGGACTCGAAAATAGGGACACCGGAGAAGGGTTACACACATACATTTTAAAAATTGCAGTAAATAGCAAAAAACTATTTATAACAGACAAATTATTTTTTCTTTTTAAAAACAGCAAGATCACATAACAAACAAACCAATTTTCACATTTGCTGTTTTCCCTCTTTTTTTAGCTATGTCCGCCTCCCAAAAATGCTTCCTCTCCAAGGGGTCGCACGGGGAACAGCCCACCACCAACGGAGTGTAAAGTGGGTAAAATAAAGGACTGGCCACCGCTCTTTGTTCATCCATGGAAAACTTTAGAAAGGAGACAACACTGTGCTTTCCGAAACCACTGCACGGACCCACTTTAAAAAGTTAGTTTAGCGACAACGAGCTTGGATGAGGCACTTCAAATAACTGCACAGCAGCAAATGCAAACCCCCAGCAGCCTTCAGCTCCTCCTCAGAGGGGGCCAAGAGGAAAAATTGGAGCAGGGGCGGGTTCACAGAACCACAAGCTTCTGCTTGTGGAGGCCTTTGACGAAAGAGCAACAGGGGGACACGCAAGGAGAAATCCCCCACGATGCGTACTGGAGGTAGGCCTATCTTAGGAGCCCCATCCAAAGAGCTGAAGAAGACCCACTGAACTGCGGACCAAAGCCCTCTACCCACGCCTGGGTTTAAGGGAAGGTAGGAAGAAACCCGCATCGTCGCCCCATCGGTCCCCTCAATATCCCCAAAAACAGGACAAATAACACGGAGGAAAATCGCATAGCCCATCCA
>JAXDDX010000750.1:0-24684 GCA_034670405.1 Hoplostethus atlanticus
CCCCCCCCCAGGCCCCACCCTTTCCCAGGGAGAGATGGGAGAATGGGAGAGACGGAGGGGGGGGGGGTAAAAAGCCCTGGGTTTCCCTACGAAGAGAAGAAGAGCGGGGGGAGGGGGGGGAAGGGAGGGGGGGGGAGGAAAGAAGAGGGTCAGAAACACAAACGCCATAATATATTTCAGACAGAACACACCCCGGGTGATGAAGACAGGGGGGGGGGAAAGACAGAAAGGGGCATTGGCTGACGTCCCCCCTAATGTCACTGTCAAGAATAAGAAGGGATTGGAGTAAACAGGATAAAGGAAGGAGAGGATCAAGTGAGATGGAAATGAGAGGTGAGAGAGAAAGAGGGGATCGTGCGAGAGATCCGGGGAAGGACAGGAAAGCGGGACGTTGCGTGATGAGATTATATTGTGGGGTTTTGGGTTGTCATAAATAAGGGTGAACCCCGTCCCTCGGCTTTCCGCTGCGCAAGCCCACCGAGCCTCTGCTTTGGCAACACGCGCCTCCCCTTTGCTATGACGCACAGCTGGCTTAACTAGCCCGGGGGGGGAGGAGGGAGGGGATCCGAACACAAACACGCCACTCGTAGAGGACCATTTGAGCCGGGCTAGCTCAGCTCTCTTCCCGGATGTTGCATGGCGCCGAAAAACAGCAGGCCACGGTTCACTCATGGCCAAGGCTGGCTTGCTTTACAAAGGACACTTCTCAATACCTTGTTTGCTGACCTGCCAAGTCCACTCAACTGCACGCCTTTTTCAGTGTGCTTCTCTTCACTCTGTCCCAGAGAATTTCCAACAGGCCGGTTTATGTCGGCCAGTTAGCCTTTATAATTGTGGGAAAGCCCAAAGCATGACGTTCTGTACGTAAGCATTTCCTTTTCATTATGGAGTGCAGTTATTAAACCGATTAGTCAGTTAGACTCACACTTCTTGTATATATTGAACATTGCTGATGTTAGCAAAAAGGGGCCCCGTCCCACATGCACGCACAGTATCGGAAAGCTGGGGGGTTAGGGGCACAGCTAGGCGTTTGTTCATAGGGACAGAGATTGCACTGTACATGATTTACTTGTCCTAGAGGTGAAATGTGGGGGCCTGCAGTCCATCTGTCTGGCTGGGACCCCCAGGACCACAGAAGGGGACTAGAAAGTGGAGGGGAGCGATAGGCCCCGGTGCTGGGCTGGATTAATCCAATCTCGTACAACATTGGCCCTTGTTTCGTCGCGTGTACGCATAACATACATTTAAAAGAAAAGTCAAACATGCAGGCCAGCTTTGACAGAAAAAGTTGGGACGTTCACCAACAAACGTGAATTGAACTACTGTTCCAAACTAATTGGCCTTCCAGTCTGGGCACTACGGGATCTAATGAGAGAGATGTAGTTACAATAATGAGGACTTCCTGTAATGACTAGGGCGTGTCCTTGGACCTGGCCGGCACTGGGGACTGAAACCTGACTGAGACAGAAGCAAAGATCCAGCATGCTTGAGAAAATTCATGATTTCATCATTTTTAAAAACATAAGAAATCGTAGCACAGATTGCTCAGAGTTCACACATAATACAGTACTGACAATTAGTTTTTCTATTGCTCCCTGTACGTGTGTGATGTCTGCATGTGTGTGGTGGTGTTTACAGATCCTCGCCGGAGGCCTACACCTGAACGCTGTCAGAGTAAGCCACCAGTCGTCTCCTGAGGAAAATAGATCAGTCCACCCACCAGGTAAAGGTGAAGTCAAAACACTCTTCTTTCTTCTTCTTCTCATTTAAGTCTGGGCCTTTCGCGTCCTGACCTTGTTGGCAAGCTTTTCCCACTATACCTCTGACCTTATAACATCCACCCACACTGCACGGTATGCCATGTCCAGCACTCAAACGACAAAACAAGGCTGCTTTTAATATAGAAGTCTCGTGTTTCCGTCTCTCTGGCCACAGTGGGTCCGTAGGGGAGAACGAGTTGCTCAAGCCAAAACCGCGTCAATCCAAACGTGTAATCAGCCGCCTCACTCAGAGGTAGGTGCTGAAGCATAACAATACTCTGTGTGTTTTGTGTGGCTTATCCTGTGTTTAAAGTCTTTTGTTTTACCTTGCTTCGCCGCAGCAAATTGCCTCCTTGCTTTCCATGCTTCACCGTTCACAGACGAGGGCCAGGAAACGCATGCGGCAGATAGGTGGTGATGTGCATCGCGACACATTTTTAAGTGCATGCATGAGTCTGTGCAATGAGTGTGAATTTCTATGAAAGTCTTGCTGAACTGCAGGTCCATATCTGTATATATAATCTTGTGGTGAAGAAGAGAGGGGGGGGAGAGAGATTAAAGCCGTGACATGCTGTGAGACACCGAGTGTGAGTCTATTGCAAGTCTGGATCATCCCCAGGATTACAGTCGGTCGTTTATACAGCTGTGGGACACTCCACACACGCACAAACACATACAGGCGAGTTTGAAACACAGGCATGAACGCAGATACATTGCTCTGATGCTGTCACACAAAAACCCTCTCTGCTACGGTTTTATGATGCACTTGGTGTTGTGAGTGGGCAGCATGTGCTCAATAAAGGTTGTTTTTTTTTTAGCTTGTCACAGGGATTCATTAAATGGGGATTTCTGTGTGTGTGTGTGGGTGTGTGTGAGTGTGTGTAGCATTAGAGTTGATAATGAGCCTGGAAGCTTGTACCTGTATCAGAAATCTATCCTTCATCCGCTCAGATTGCAGAGAAAGAGTCTTGATGGTGGAGCTCTACGATGATGAGATGAGAATAAGTGGACCGTGTATCCGCCGGTGTTGCACTGTGTGTCTGAGTGTGTGTGAAGGCAGAGAGAGGCCAAGTGAACCCAGAGAAAGAGAGAGGGAGCGGAGGTGAATATCAACAAAAGAGGAGTATACGGGGAAGGAGAGAGAGAAGAGAGAGAGAGAGAATGGTTGAGCCAGTAGTGTTTAGTTGTTTTGATTTTTGGCGAGAACGTGAAGCAGGGGTGGGCAGCTGAGGGTAAAAGAGAGAGTAGAAGCAGATGGGGAAAAACATGACGAGGAAGGTGGACGCCGATCGCGTTACCGTGGAATCATCGTGGATGTGGTGTCGCAGTTGCTGCCCGTCTAACTGTCAGTGCATGCGTCTTTAATTGCTTCCCGCCTGCCCGTGTGTCGCCCCCGCGTGCGTTCAAACCCCTCGCGAGGTCTTGATAATAACTGACAGTGTTGAAGCGTGTTAACCAAACAACATAACCCTCTATCCCTGTGTCTGTGCCGTGGTGGACGTCTACCTGTGGTGCTGTGTTTACCTGTGTGTGTGGTGTGTGTGTGAGTGGTGTGTGTGTGTGTGGAGTGCGAGCTGTGCAGAAGATGGCTGTAAGCAACACAGCAGAAACTAGTGTCCTACCCTCCCTCTTGAAGACCCTATATGAAGGTGTGGAGTATGAGGACCACTGGCAGAGCGAGAGGAGGGTGAGGATACATCTCCCACCAAAGCTGCTGGTTAGAGTGAGTCTCTCTGCACACGCTGGCAACGAGGATAATACCGGTAGTTTGTGCCAATCTTCCAGGTTCCTCACTCTTTTACTGTCATCCGGCGTGTCGCACACAGTCCAGCATCGATTGCTGCCTTCTTTTCTTCTTTTTTTTTTTTACAGTGTGAAAAAACATCCACTTGCGTGAGCTAGATAATCCAATCAGAGTAAACCCCTAAGCCCTAACTTTTACAACAGTTGAGTGTTTTCCATATCAGTGGGGGGGGGTGGATGTAAATGTAACTATGACGGAAGGAAAAAGGTTGTTCATATTCCTCAACCTGTTTTGAGCAGGGGTTTGCTTCCAATGCACATGCAATACCTTCTGTTACTAAAACTTACTTCTTCCAGTAGACAATGGAGGTGTTGTTCTCCATGGACCAGTATAGCACAGCCGGGTAACTAAGCTCCTGAGGGCCAGCCATGAGCTCAGGTGAAGCTCTTTGCATTGAGAGACCCCCAATGTCAATTAAGCTCTCTGTCTCTTGCCCCAGATCGTCATAGGGCACACTGAGGCTGACAGAAAGCCCGGAGCCGACCGCCCACGCCAGTCGAGAGAGAGGCCAGACAAGAGCAGGCTGTCCGTGGAGAGCCCATCAGAACCTGCTCTGTGTGCCACAGAATGCAGAGGATAAAACCTGTTGACGGTGTTAAGAGTTGTGACCCTTTATGCTTAGACGTTATCTCCAACAATGCAAAAATGCAAAAATAAAAATAACAATAAAAATCTGAATTGAAGTACAGTTTTTTATGCACAATAAATAGGTTTCTAAATATTTCAGGTGGCTTTTTCTTCAGAATCAATGACTCCTTCGCCCAGAAACCGTCCTCCCGCTTGAAACCTTCTTAGACACCGGTTAAAAAACCCTTTTTTTTATTCCCTGATTGGGTGCAGTTCATCTGTTCTTTCAGTGTGCACAGTGTGCCAGCTGTGCCCAAGACTATGGCATTCAGAACAAATCAAACCAATCAATTTCAGTGGAGCGTGCTGTGAAACAAGCACAGTAACTCGTATATATCCTCCAAGGACAATGTTCTGCAATAAGGACAAACAATCACAGTTTCAGATTGACACCCCATGTATTTTTTGAAAAGCACAGTGGGTCTGCGATTTATAAGGGACACATAGAACCTGAAATGCAGTGAAAGCACGAAAATACTCCAGAATTGTTAGTTAGGCCCTTCCAAATTGCCTTCTCACACACAACGGTATACAGAATTTGTGGCAACTCTCTTGAGAGTTATTGTACCACTACCTTCATGCACTATAGAGACTGCCCTGTCAGTCTGCCAGTCAGCCTCTCTTTCATCAGAATGAACCGAACCAAGACGATGGATGCTCTGCGTAAATGGTTCGTTGCTAATCCTTAAACTAAGAATTAGCAAATGCTACACGATTTCACTGCGGCTTTTAACAGCACCCTGTCTCTTCAGATCATCAAGCGACGGTTCACCGATCCAGTGGAGAAGGTTTCCGCGTGACAGAGACTGCAAGCAGATACCAAGCAGAGGAGGAGAAGAAGAGGAGAATGAGGAGAAGGAGGAGGCTAAAACCCGAGGAAAGGACAGAGGAGGAGAACAGCCGGGGAGCCACCTGAAAGATAGGAGGGGGGCAAACATGGGAGGGAAGACTGGAGAGAGAGATCAGGTGCTTTGTAAAGGGGTCAAATCCTAAATAGTGCTCTGCAATAAAGAAAGGGAGAAGCGAGAGCTCTGGTGTGGGTGTGGTAAGATGCAGAGCGACGTGATAGGCGCGATTACATCGATGAAATCAAGTGCGTGAGTGAGAGCGAGGAAACTGTAATTCCTTCACCTCAAAAAGGGGCAGATAAGCCAAGAGAGGAGCATACGCGGAGAATTCTTGTGCCAGAACAGTGTGTATATTGAGGCGTCGAACCTAAGAGGAGGTGAGGAGTGATCTTTTCTGAAAACACCACACCATTCAGAGCAGACTACAGCGCCACTTTGGCCCCAGTGTCCCCTGTGTTATAATGGACAGTGGGAGGCCAAGGTCAACATGACCAAATACCCTGTACTGTAACACCAGTCCTCCCACATCCTTACTTGCTTCTGCATAGAACTCAGTTCCTTTAGGAGGTAATAATGACTAGAATCAATCAATGACCGTAGAAAATGCACATAAACACACTCACACACACACACGAAACAACTGTAACTCTCTTGTGCGCACACTTGTATGACCCTTTAAAAGTACTTGAACGATTGTGTGTTTCGCCCAGCCTAGATTGTCCAAGTCCTATTTGCACCATAATATTGGGTGTCTTGGTCCTTTGATAAATGTGCAACTCCTGCCATCTTGTGGTAGAAATTGGACGACAAGGTCACAGCCTGTGGTTCAATACAGCATACAGTCAGAAAAGTTTTGTGTTAATTTCACTTAAGAATGAACACAGCCCGGTGGCATAGATCTAAATCAGACTTTTCCTTTATTATGAGTATTCTTAGAATAAGTCTTTAAAGGCAACGCTACCTCTAACTTTCAAGAGACCCACCCATTGCCTGCCGTACGTCCACATTTTTGAGAAGGTTATGATAGAGAATTGATACATTATTAGGAATACAGAAATCTGACTTTCAACTCGTATCCACTCAATCGGATTTTGCCCAACGCTCAAGGATTCCTTTCTGGGTGTTTAACACTTTTCTATTGCCATCTTTTTTAATTGTTCACTTCATGACTTGTATGTTCCGGATCTGTGTACGAGCTATTTTTCCTAATCCAAAGCCCAATGAGGTATGACTAGCCAAGCTCCCTTCCTGTTTGTACTGTCTATTTCCCCATGCAGCCTACGCAAAACGACCGTTGTCTGTCACACACACCTTGCATGTAGAGTACCAGTGACCAGTCGCCCTGGTTACCGATGACTGACATTTTGATCCAAACAGTCCACAGCACGACCACTCTCTATTCCTTTCTACCAGTCATCTCTCATCCCATGGTGAAATGGAGCAGTATGAACCTGGACATCAACAATCAAGCATTTTAAATGTTTTTTGCCAGTCACTCGACAGGTGGTCAGCCCTTATCTAGTTTAAGTTCCAGTTAACTGAACATTTGAATCTGTAGTTCAACTTTTTGCTTGACAACGTGCGCGCGTGTGCGTGTGTTATTCCACTCATGCTACAGAATGGAATAATTCTTGCTGTTTGTGACATCTAGCTGCATGTTTTATACAAGGACTATGAAACTTTTGTAACCTCTGGCCTGTCTCTGGAACTGAGCCACTCTCTCCATCTTCCTCTCCTCCATTCTCAAAAAGACAACAACCATGGCAAGACATGTATGAACCCCAAAAGTTTGGAGGTTGAAGTTGGGTTGTGTTTGAAGGATTTTTGTGTGAAACCCCACCTCTTGCTTATTTGTCTTTATTTTATCTTATTTTTTTTTCCCATTATCTTTTTCTCAATGTGAGTGGTTGTCTTTAAAAGTGAACAGCGATATATCAAAGATAAACACTTTTTTCTTTCTCATTGAAACGGTATAAACTGATGCAACTGTGTGTGTGTGTGTGTGTGTGTGTGTGTGTGTTGGAGGGGTGTGAGTGTGCAGTGGTTACTTTAACTCACAAACCTGTCCAGCTTACTTAAACCGGCCACACCCATGCATCTAACATTTTTTCCAAAGTAGGAATCCCTGTTCAAGGCACTTTCCCTGCAAGGGACAGACTTATAAACAGGCAATAAAATGAATACATTTAGATATATTAGAATCATAGACCAACAAATGTCCTCTGTATTTTGCTGCATACCAAAATGTGTTGGTAAATGGAAAAAACACTCACAATCTCAACCAAACAACTGAAAAAATATGTGAAAAAGTACATTGAGTAGTTTGAGGAATAACAATAAATCATGAAATATCTTAAATCAGTTACAACTAAAGCAATCCAGAAAAGGCAAAAAATGAAACCAGTCAGTAAAGATGGCTTCTCTTTAGTAAACAGTGATCAGTGATCCTGGGTTCAATATTCACCTTGTGACAACAGGAATGTAATGGAGGGCAAAACCGACCTCAACTCTGTTAACTCACTTGTTTATTAAGCCAAATGCTATCTTAGATAAATGATAATACATTAAATAGTGTCATCTCTCTGTAAGTAACACCAAAGAGGGTCTATTCAAGAATCGAAAAAATAATTTAAGGTAAAGTCAACTGAAGTCACATGAGTAATTAATTTCTACATAAGTACCTATGGGAATTTAAAAAAAAAAAAGAAAAATTTATAAACTAAATTGTGAAATGCATTCCTTGATGACACGTGACGTGGATTTATATTCTTTAGCAGCTTTAAGCCATATGAAAGGTCCAAGATTCCACTTTAGAAAGTTGAACAATCCAATCCCAGCCCATGTGAAACCTTACCAAAACGGCATACCAGCAGTCTAAATTTACTATATCAGATAAAAGTCTAGCATTTATTCTATGCCACAACCTTCATGTGTATTTCCGTTATTAAACTCACCATATAGCGGCCTGCCAAAAGTGTGTTTTACAATTTAATGACATTCCCTAGGTCTCACCAGCGCTATTTTTTTCTGTAATGTAACTAAATCCTTAAATGTGACGCTGTTGGCTGTTTTGGCTAAATCTAATATATGGCGTAGTCCAAAACTGAATTACAGATATCTGCAATAGTCATTTAGGATGTGTGAAGAGTCGAGTGTAGTTTTCAGGTTTTTTAAAACAATACAGCCATAACCAATTTATAGTAAAAATACTTAACAGATGTTGAACTTTATTTCAATTACATCAATATAGATCAGTATATTTGATTAATATTTGCCATTTACCCCTGCTACATCATATTTATTATAAAAGTGCTATTATCGTTTTTTTGTGATAGAAATGGATGTTTTGCAACAAAAACCCCCAATTTATAATCAAGACATGGCGGTGGAATAAATCATGTTGAATCTCAAACAACATAAATTAAACTGCAAATTAAAAAAGGTTAGCGCATGTGATTTGTCCAGGACAACCGCATCCCTTGGTTCTTCTCAGGGGATTCTTCATCTGGCTTCCCTGTATACACTTGCAAAATCCATGCATATGATGAGGCAGCATCAAAGGCAGCCCAGATCTTGATTCCATATTTTGCGAGTTCAGACAGTATGTACTGCCTGAAAGGGCAGCGGCCCCTAAATGGTGTAAGCTGCTCATCAACAGTAATGTTGGGCCCAGGGTTGTAAAACCAGGGGATGGTGGTCCCTACAGGGGAACCCTAACCCCACTTGCCCTACACTGACCTGATTGCAGCTAGCTGGTCTGTCTGCCACCAAGCTGGTCTGGTGTATGGTTATCAAAGCAGATAATGCTGGAAATAATGTGAAAGTTTTCCAGAGACATTGTGGCACGGAAAGGTTATCTGCCAGTTTCTGCATCCCAGAGATTCTGTGGATTCGCCATTGGATCTGAAAACACCAGCAAGGATAAGAACCCCAAAGTATGCACGTCATTGGGTTTGGTCCATCTTCTTCCACCTCTCTCCAAAAGCTTGCCTTCCCTCCAAATTAGTGCAGTCCAGAATGATTTTCTGGATGGTGTCTGGGATGATATGTTCAAAAGAAGACTTTATGCCCTGCACACCGCCAACCGTGTCGGCCCTGGTTGCATCCTTATCACATTGGCAGCCATGTGGGGTGGCTCATTCCTTGGGAAAGAAGACCATTCAATTTCAGCGTTATGGACTGGGAGTATGTGTGTGTGTGTGGGCCAGGTGTATTGGTGGAGTTGATCTGGGTGTGGGGGGGGGGGTATATGTGCCTGTGGCAGACGCGGGGGTGTGGTTGGGCAGTTGGCTGGATGCGGGGGGCGGAGTCGGCTGGCAGGAGGGTTCGCCCTGCCCCGACACCGGCTGCAGCCCATCGGGACTGAGTGGGAACTTATATTTGTTGTGTGTGTGTGTGTCTCAAAAACACAGTGAGCAGGGACACGGAGGAGGCGCGTCTCACCGTGAGGTTACTATGGAACGCCGTTAAGTTTCTGGCCACAGGTCAGACTGGTTTGTTGACTTACCAATGTTTCTAGATGTTGATAGTGATGTTATGAGGAAGAGACAGCACCCTCAGATCAAATGTAGACAGGCACCCAGGACTTTTGAAGGAGAATAAGCAGAATCTGTCAATGTTTCCTCTGCAAATGAAGGAAGAAAGTCCCCTGTCTTGATCTGGAAGTGACTTCACCAGGTAAAGATCCTAACAGGGAACATTATCAATGTTTGATGAACAGGCTATCTGGTACTGTATGACTGTATATAATACTGTATATAATAAGTCTTTCAAGACATACTGTAGAAGCTATTTAAGTATTTGCTGGACTGTTTGTTTGGTTTATTATTATTATTTTATTATTAGTCTTTTTGTGTTAATTATTTTTATTTTGTTGACAATAGGGGCACTAAAACAGGTAGGATATAAGAAGCAGATAATTGGTGCAGGTGTGGCACTGGGAGGGCATACGTCTTTTATTACCAGAACAAGAGAGAGAGGCAACATAAAGATTCAACTAGCACCTCCACAATACTTAGACTCACACAAACCCCTTTAGACCAGTCCATGTCTCTTTTGTCCCCAAGGCTTAAAAAGTCTGTCTAGATGTACCTGGTCAGTCTGTTTGATATAAAGAGCAGTGATCCTAGTATTTTGTACACAATTTTGTACAAATACACATAAGTAGTTTAATATGGCCTGCCTTATGTCAAAATTTGATTGATGACCCCCATTTGATTGATGACCTGTCAAAGTTGACAGTTTTGATTGATATTTATCATATTAGCCCAGTTTTGATTGATGAATATAGCACCATTTGATCGCAGCCGGGCAGTAATTTGCGTTTTGAATGACCCCTGTGTGATGTGTCTGTTGTATCTTTTAATATTTGATCCAAAAAAAGGGGAGGTATTCCCGGGGTGTTGGATGGGGGGGGGGTTTTGTATTATTAGTTTTTTGATGGACAGGGCAGGGGGGTTTTTACAAAGGAAAAAAAGGGGAAAAAAAAAAAGGGTTTTGGGTTTATGACAGGGAAAGGATTTTGACCAATTAAAAAGAAAAAAAGGAAAAAGGAAAAAAAAAAAAAAAGGGGGGGTTTTTAAAAAGGGAAAACGGAAAGGGGAACAATGGGTCCTTTGGAAGCTCAGAAGAAACCCCGCTAGGCCGTTAAACCCCCTCAAAAAAACCCCATGAGGATAAACCCAGGGAATTGGCTATAGGCCCCGGATGAAAAAAGAAATAAAAGGGTGGCCGGTGGCCCCCCAAATTCGGGTAAAGAATAACCCCGGGGCTTTCTGACTAGCGAGATGTGGGGATGTTCCCCGCGTTTTCAACAAAAAACGGCCCCAAGATGGAAACAAAGTTTTCTATGAAAGGAATATGGGGGTAAAAAAAAAACCTGGCTTTGGGCAATGTTATTAGGCCAAAACCTACATTCCTCAAGAGGGGAAAAGTTTTAAACGGGATCAAAGTTTTGGGGCAAAATAAACAAGACAGATTTGGGGCGCTGCCGACTTGTCCCCGGGGGGCCCTTCAGAGGTTAGTTTTTAAAGGGATAATCCCTGACGAAAAACTTTTTTAAAGAAAGCTGAGAAATTTGTTGGGGGGTTTCAAAAAACCACCCCAAAAAACAACCTTTTTTTATTTTGGAATCCTTTCATTTTTTATCGATTTTTTTGTTTTAAAAATTCTTTTTAAAATATTTAAAAGTTTTAGGGAGCACTTTAAAATAATACCACCTACAAGATTTTTTGGTTGCTCATCCTTTTCAGTACCAAACCTTTTGGAAAAAAACTTTGAGATAAAAAAATCAACCCCCCGCCAAGAATCTACATTTTAAGCGTAAGAATGGGTGGTTCTAAGATTAAAAAAAATACACGAATAAAATGACGTAAAAAAAACCCAAAATATTTTTTTTTTTATTATTTTTACAAAACGGGTTGGGATGATTTGTGTAAGTTGGGTTCTTTTATCTTTTGACGTATTTGAGTTTTTCAAAAAAAACATGTTTACCCTTCCCATCAAAAAGAACGTTTGGGACCCCACTTTTTTTTGTTTCCACCCCCATGGTATACCTTAGAAAAATTTAAAAACAAACCCGGGGTTTTTAAAGGTTTTAGCAAAAAATTTACAACACGTAAAAGAAAAAGCGGGGCTAACCTCTACAAGTAAAAAAGAATTTGGTTTTTTAAAAACGGTTTTCTTTAATCACCGTATTAAAATTTTGGGGAATATTCTAGTTAAGGAAATGGACTTTCAGGCAAAACCTGGAAAAAGGGTTTCAATTCAAAAAACCCCATCCGTGGGAATTTTTTGACGCGCGTCTTTTTAAAAATGCAGGGGTTTTCGAAAGGGACCATAAGGGACTCCTTTCGTAAAATTCAAAACACAGGGGGGGTCCCAAGAAACTAAAAAAGACCCGGGGAAAAGAAAATTTTTATAAAAGGGTTTTTTCCAAAGGGGAATAAACGTTAAAAAACATTTTAAGTAAAAGAAAGGCTAAAAAGGGGGCCAAAAGAAAAAAATGTGGGGAAAATTAAAGGCGAATTTCAACCCCTTTTGAGATTAAATCAATTGGGTTAAAAACTAAACACATTATCATTACGTAAAATGGGTTGATCAAGTAATAGCAAGAGGGTTTTAAAAATTATAAAAAAAAAGCCGGTCATTTAAAATTTAAAATTTGTTTGGGGGAATTTAGTTTTTCAAATTGGGGTGCTTTTCAAAAGGTATAAAAATTTCAATAATAGTTCAATAACACAGCGTTTAGAGCCCCCCCCCGTCTTTTTAAAAAACCAAATTTTTTGTTACAGGGGACTTTTTAGGGAAAAGAGGAAAAAAGTATATCGGGTTTAAAAAAAAATGGTTTTAAGAAGAAAAGGGGAATTCAAAAAGACAAGGGGCCCGGGTAGAAAAAGGGGTGCTGGTTAAAGGCTGGAGCCGTCCCAAATTCAACCCGGTTTCAAGAGAGTACATATTATTTAAACACAAAAACAATTTAATGGTGAAAAGGGAAGGTTCCCTAATTTAAAAAAGGCCAAAAACATTTTTTTTTTTGAACAATCCCCGTTCTCTTTTCATTTTCCCCGAATAAGAAGGAAAAATTAAAAAAAATTACTAAACAAAAATTTCAAGGAATTTGGTAGGGGCATCAAAGGGTTAATACCCCGGCAAGCATTTTTCAAGCTGGGAAAAGGGGTTTTTCAATTTTAAAAACGGTTTAGACAAATATCTTTCCTGGGGGACATTTGAGTATTCAGATCCTAAAAAAAAAGGCTTTCCCTCAAAACAATTTTAAAAAACTGGGGGAAAACAGCTTAGGAAATTGTGGGTAATCCAAAACCCAAAATAAGTTTGCATTTCGGGGAAGCTGGCCCTTGGTTCCCCCGGGTTTTTTTTGGGGCTAAACGCCTTTAAGCCGCGACCTTTATTCCAAAAAACCCCCGGCTAATATCCTGGAGGAGTAAAACCCAGGGTTTATTTACCGCAAGGTTATAATCTTAGAAAAACCCCCCCCTTCCCCCCAAGATTTAAGGGGGTTTAAAAAACCCCCCCTTTTTCTTGTTTGAAAACCCATAGTCCCTTCCCCAAAATTACCGGCACTCGGGGACATCAAAGACAGCCAAAAAATTTCTTTCACCTACGAAATATCATAAACAATTTTTTGGCTTTAGAAAAAAAAAGAAGCAAATGGTACAAAGGGCTTGATGAAAGAAAAAGGTTTTTTTTAACATGGCTTGCCCCTTCCCCGGGGAATTACCCCCCAAATACCCCTTAGGGACATTTCCCCCCAAAATTTCCCACTACAAACCCCCCCCCGCCCCGGCCTACCCGCTAAACCCCACATCTAAAAACCCCCCCAAAAACTTGCACATTTTTCCCAATTCAAACCCCCCGAAACAAACCCCCAAAAACTTCGGGGATTCGGCTTTAAAAAGCCTTTTAATTCCCCCCCAGGTGGGGGGGGTTTTGGAAAGTTGCTTCGGGTCACAAAAAACACAAACCCAAAGGGCGGAAACTCGGGAATTTTAATTTCTTGAAAATGCCTTTCCCCCGGGCCGGGGTTGTTAAAAGGGGGGCCCTTTACTCCCTACACAAATGGCTTAAAAACCCCCTTCGGTTACCCCCCCTTCCCCCCACCACTCCTTTTTTCAAGGGCCACAAACCCCTTATGTTTCCCTTTTGCCTTTTTTTCCCCCCCCCTTCAGGGTTCGATTCCTTTGTAGGGCCCCCCCCACCACCCCCCCCCCGGGGGATAGATTGATTACGCAGTCTTAAATACCTACCCGTATCGAGGCATACTAGAATGTTTGTAAACATGGATGGAACTTTGGACCCCCAATTTCATGCGGGTTTTTATTAAAGATGTCGGCCACATGGCCCTTCAAAATCTTCAGGAAAAAAATGAGGGGGAAAAAGAAGAGCTCGAATAGGAACACGTCAGTCGCAGAACTGATTGCGCCTTTCCCCCCGATCTATTTTTTAAAGAAAAATTATTATTGAACGGGGTTGATTTAAAATTAATTCATTAGAGCAAAAGATGATTTTTGCATCATGTCTCAGGACTACCAATCCAAATTTTAAAGTGTCTGTACGTTTTTTTAAAAAAGGGTTTCTGTAGCACCGATCAAGCTGGCCCACGCCAAAGCATGCCCATACTATGCTAAATACCCAATGATTTTTTGTCATCTTAAAAAAAACTCCTACGGCCGGTACCGAGTTTGAAATAAAGAAATCTTTTTTTGGGTCGAAACCAAAAATTTATCATTATAGGCTTTGTTGCAACGAAGCATTCACGGGCACCCCCCGGTCGCAACCCCTTCAGATTTCAAACATTATGATACGAGTTCCTAGCTATTTTTTACCGACGGGCAAACATATCCGTAAAACCCTTTTCCCAACCAAGTTTTTAAAAACGATCATTATACCCGCGAGTATTTTCAATTAATTCAGGCAAAGGGGGCACAGCTGAAAGCCCGGGTCTAGCCATCGTGGATGTTTTGACAGGGATATACATTTTTTTGTTTTAAATCTTTGAACCTACAGGGTTGGGGAAAAACACGTTTCATGATCAGAACGGGAAAAATTCGCTAAGGCCTTTCAGAACAGCTCTGGCTAAAAACCGTAAACCCTGAATCTGCTATGCGTTTATGCCCTTATTATCGAAATATCCAATCCAGCAAGTACATTGGACCACTCTAAGTCACCCCCGTAAAGAAAAACCCAAGATGAATCGGTTATTGAAAAATTCCCCAAAAGGGCTTCTTTTTTTGGGAGTGTTTGCCTGTATCAATTCCTACATATTGAAAGAGTCCCCCGCCAGCTGATAGTCAACACAGACCCCCATTTACCCGGTACGCTTGGTTGGGCCAATAATCAAGCCTAAGAGGCTTACTTTTTTGATTCGTTTGGGAAAAATACACCCTTGGCATTCTCGGACCCCATAAAATTTTTTCTTAACCATACTGGACAATGTGTTTATTCTCCGCCAAGTACAAGACAATCGGATACCACATGCGGACAACATTTTTTGGTTTTTCTTATTTTAATATACAAAAGGGAGTGTCCTACCAAAATGATTAAAAAGTATGTAAAAACTCGTTTTAAACGATGCTATGGTCGTAAATTTGTTAACCGGGATAAAACCCAATATTGTGCCCTTCGTTTTTACCTGATACAGAGTCATGTGCTGTTTGAAATATGTTTCAATCATGTTTTGGGGGTTATAAAATTTAAACACCCAAGTAAAAAAGTTTTCGCACGGGTAATTTAACGGGTTTTTTTAATAAATAAAAAAATAAAAAAAATTATATTTATTTAAGTTAAAAAAAAAAAATATAAAAAAATGGAAAAGAAAAAAATTTTTGAAAAAAAGAAAATAAAACAAAACCCAAAGAAATAAATCGTAGGTACCCAATCTTTTTCATGAGTCTAGTAATAAAGAGTATCTGTATCAAATACTTTGACTACCCGAGAAGAAGAGGTGGAGACTCATTAAGCTAGTAGAAACAGGCTATTCTTTATCCTGTAACAGTTGCTTGCCCCCGGGTTTGGGGATGAGGTTAGGGGCACATTTAGCAGCTAGAGCTTTTAAAACCGCGCCACCCTAAATTTCTGGAAGAATCTTTAAAAATTGTGGGGACTGTGAATTTTTCCAACAAATCATAAATGTGTGACCCTTTACACATTCCCATTAACAATAAGTTCACCCTGGCCGTCCGCTAAAACATCTTTGGATTTCTGCATTGAACCCATGAGATGCGTTACTTTCCCCCTGCCTTTTGGGTTGTGTTTTAAAACCCTCCTCAACAACGGCATCTTTTTTGTCATCGCCTGTACTATCTTTCATCCCAATCAACCACATCATATGGGAAGATTGATAAAAAATCCTTTTTCTTGGTCACCCTGTCTAACCAGGGTCAAAAAACCCTGTAGAAACGAGCATATTTTTTTGTTTTTTCATGAAGTCGGTGTCTGGTAGCCCCAAGACATTCAGTATACCCTTTATCCTTTCTTTTTGGGCAGTCTTCAAAAGATTCGCGAGCACGGGTTGCTTTATGCTTCGACTGATTTTGGGTTTCCGATACTTTTTTTTGGGTAGTTCCATGTGTCGACAATATCATCAACCTCTTAAAATTTAAGGGGACTGTGATAAGGGAACAGCCCTAAAAACGGAAAAAAAACCGCCTCCAGTCGCTTAATAAACCCTCTTCTTTCTTAAAATTTTAAACCTTCTTATCGGCCAAACAGCCTAAAATTTTTTTTGTTTTTTAAAAACGTTGAAACTGCTTTTTGTTAAAGGTATACCCCCTTGTAGCACATTTAAGGCTATTTCGCATAGTGTGTTGATAAAATCATCGCGGGCAGTAGTCAGAATAATTTCCTCTAGCAGGAGGACCTTAAAAAAAACTTTAGCCGGTCTTGTTTCTAGAATGCGTGCACATTTTCGACGGGCCCCTTTTTTTTTTTGGCACGTAGACAACCGGGTGGTTGAAAAAAAATCCTTTTCGAGTTTAGAATCAGAAGTCTTGGTTTTAAAAAGTCAAAAAAGAAGGTACCCTTTGGGTGTTGTTGCGTCTTTAAAATCCTCTAAAAAATATTTTGTTTTATGGGAAACATTTGTTGGCCAGTAGACAGATCTGATTTTGTCTCTAGGATTTTTAAATAAGAAAAGATATTGGTATTTAAGCTAATTGTCCTACTGGTTTTCCCCTGAAAAAATAATTTGGGCACAAAATAATGCAGCTGGGGTTTAGGTGTACATCTTTGTAAAAACATTTGGACTTCCAAATTACCGCTACATCATTCATCAGGTCATCAATTTTGACAAATTATTTTTTTGCGGGGGTTTTAGGAGAGAGGTCGCAGAGGACGCCGGGTTTTGCCTTCCACAAATTTATGCCCCCGTATTTTAAAAAGTTTTTCGTACAGAGGTGCCAACATGAATAAATGTAAAAAATGTTGTAATCTTGTCGAAATGATTTCTCTGCATTTTAAACAACGTCTTTACAAAGTATGTTTTCCCACATTTTGGGGCCTGCCCCAACCAAACGGGCGGATGCTTGCCATGATCAAAACCTCTTGCCTCTCTAGAATGATCTAGTATCCATTGGTATGTGGTATAACAGGAAAAGCCCTACGTTGTTGTAAAAACCATCTGCAGCCGTTTCCTACGTGGGTTTTTTAAATGTAGCTTTCTTTTTTCTCGCGAATCCTCTATCTCTGTAGTTTTTTAAACCCCCCCTATAGCCAAAAAAACCACAAAATTTCAACCAGTCGCATACGTTGGCCGTGACAAATGCGCGTTTTTTGCTTTTTGAGTGAACCCTTAATTTTCCATGATCGTTTTGACGTGTGCTGGCGTAGCATTTAGGACCCCGATGACAGTAGTCGGGAATATAATCTTTTCCCGTCGGGCCACAGATTTCACCGTCTTGATCCATCTGTCAAATCTCCCAAATACGGCCCCCAAGGTGGAATCCATTCCCCATCAGTGACACAAAGATTATACTATGGGTCACGTATAAGACCCTCTCTTGGGAATTGTCCAAAAGCTCGTACAGCATGATTTTTAGCTGGGTGTGGTCATTGCCCCCACAAACAATTTAAAATCTCTAGCTCTAAGGGGTTCGTAGTTTTGTAGCGCCCTGCACCGAGCCAAAATGTCAAGAAAGCAAAAATGCGTACATCATATATGTCGTAAACATAACTGTCGAATCGTTCAAGTCAGTTTTTACTCGGTGGGCTGGTCCGTGCGTAAAAAAACGACCCCCAAAAAGTTCAAAATGACTTTTACGCTTTTGACCCGCTTTATTAAAACAATTTTTTGGGGATCTCTGATGCCCCTTGGGTTTTGTAATCTTTACGTACTGCTGTTGTGTTGCACATTGTCTATATGGCTGGGGGATCCTAAGCCCCCCTTTCTTACATTTTAAAAAAATTTTTAATATTCTTTTTAAAAGAGTGTCTGACTGTTTGGGGGAAAAAGCCTACCCCGTCAAAGGTCGTTATTTTGTATCCTTTTTCAAGGCTTTTTGCAGTCAAATGGGCACCCCTGTGCCTGAGATCGTTCTCTCTTCATACTGTGCCCCGGGTTCAGATGTCTGGTTAAGCCCTGCGCGCATGTCTGACACAGCGGGGGGAAAATCAATTTTTTATGACTCTGGGATGGGGCACAGGGTGTACAGACCCTTGGGGGGAGTACGAACCTTTCAAAAAAAAATACTTATCATAGACTCAAAAACCTAAAGATAATTGGGATGTCCTAGGGAAAAGGCTTGCGAGACGCACTGTGGGGTAGAGAGATTGAATTAGTACCCTGATTTTTTCATGGGGTTGTATTTTGTAGTATTTTTTAGGATTTGTTCGACCGCATAAAAGCAACTCGTGGGTTTTAAAACCCCCTTTTGGGGGCTTTGTTTTTTTTTTTTTTTTAAATTTTTTTTTTTTTTTTTAAATTCCAAAAACTAACAAAGCCTGTCTTTTTCTGGAAATTTTAATCATAACTCCTTTTTAAGAACCAAAAGTCCTTGGAGGATTTTTATCCTTTTTAGCAAAGATCCATTCCGGATAAAAACACCCAAATAAAAAAGGGCCCTATGCGTGTTTTGGGGGCATATCCGTCGAAAGAAAGGACCAAAATGTTTTCTCCAGCATTGAGAGCGTGTTTGAACTCTATACCGGATGGTTTGCTAAAAAATCAAGACTGGTGGAGACATTCGAAAAGGTCTTGTGTGTGTTGACATATGCTCCCTGTATTGAGAGCTAGGTGTCTTCCCGGTAAAAATTTTGTTTTGTAGATGGCCATACAGCAAAGATGCCAGTTTGGTGATGAGGGGGTCTTACCTGAACAACGAATGTTTTTTTCACGAAAGACCATCACCCTTTCGTAAAACAACAACTCATTGACACCATAGCGTAATTCTTTCTGGAAATCAAACATCTCATGACGGACGGTGTTATACCAGGCATGAATTGTCTTTTTCACCCTCTGCATCTTCTCGTATCCCCTAATAGGAAGGGTCTGGGAAAGGGCCCCATGTAGGGTTCATTCCCCTTTTTTTTAAAGTTTTGGGGAAATCCCCTTTTCTACATCGCAAAACCAAGCGCTGCGGGTTTTTTTGCCAGGGCATAGGGAAAAAGCTAAAAGAAATTTTCCAGGCTTTTGAATGCATCGTCGTACATCGAACACCCCCCTTCCACCTTGACCTTTAGGTGTAAAGCCCTGTCTTGTAAAAACCCATCATAATTTTGTTGCAATCCCCGAGGCATTGTGTGCTACAAATGTATAGTTTTTGTACCCTTTTACATCTATAGTCTGACAAACTTATGGGCCAATTGAGGACCGGGGGCCCCCCCGGCTTTTCATCAAATGTTATTGCAGCGCAAAATTTTCCCCGTGTCTCCCATATGATAGCGAGTCTCAAAATCTAAAGATGTATTTTGTTTTTAGCGTTCCTTGGGAAGGGTGGGTTAGCAGTGTGAAGCTCGTCAGCGACGGGGCTCCGCAGTGTCTGCACTTTCTCTCTGAACATTGTGGAAAAGGTATATCCTACCGTCAGCGGCCTTTTTTGGGGTTTTTTTTGGTACAAATATTCTACCGCACAAGTCCAATATTTTGAACGTTTGCAGGTAAAAAACCCTGTTTTGTGAAAATGACAATGTGTTTTATAACAGTGCTCTGATTACATATAGGCTACACTGGTCAAATTTTATCGTTGGCCCCGGGTGTGTGTAAAAGTGTTTGACATACTTTACAGTGGAATTTAATTTGTGACCAGACTGAATTGCATGGTTTTTTTTAAAAGATTGCAGAGATGCTTTCCCCCAAAAAACGGTCTTTTCACAATAAGGGGGTAGTGTTCATTGTTAGAACAACCATATAGTTTTGGGGGGGATTGTCGCGTTTGAACAACCCGCTTTTTTCTGATTGGGCGTGGTGGAAAATTTGAATTTTCCTTAGATTCTTAAAAACTAGAGACTCAGAAAAGCCAATCTTTTGAACGGTTATACCCCAACCTTGTGCTTTTCTCTGCATAAGCCATCTCCCCATGGCATTTTTACAGGGGACAATCCCTAACTCTTCGTACATTATTTTTGCAATGATATCGTTCGCTTGTATCGCACCATTGAGCTTTAAAGGTAGCAATACACGTGGAAAACACAGATTGTTACCTTGTTTGAGGGCTGTAAAGCAAGGGCTTTTCTTACTATTTTCCAAAGGGATGGCCCTAATTTCAAACGAATCCTCCACCACTTTTGTTTTGGGGACTGTAAAAACAAATTCTAATTCTCATCTGTCATGGGTGTGTCAAAACTGCATCACCGGCTATTTCTCTAAAAACAAGTTGCATTATAGTCATCGTCAGATTTTTAAAACGTTTGAAAAATCGCTAGGGGAGAGGGACCCCCCAACACTACATTTAAAACTGCCTGCAGGGCATTCCTGTACAATGCGTTATCACACCCTTAACTTGGTTCATCAGTTTTTGGACTTTTTTTCTAAATTATCAAGAGATAGCTTCCAAATCTATCGGCTGTCTAAATTCCACGCATTAAACCGTGGGGGTATTTTTGTGTTTGAAAAAAAATCCCCTCCCCCCTGTCATCTTTGAGCCACATTCGGTGTTTGGCCCCCGGGTAACTATTATGCTAAAAAAATGTCCGATGATTCGTGGTTGTACTGTAAATAGTCCGCTCTCGCTGTAGCGTCTCGTCTCCTTTCCCCATCATCAAAATAAGCCCTTTCCATGTACTTTGCTGTAAAGGGGTGGGTATCAACCATTCACTATATTTTTAGTCCGATACTTTTCACCAATTTATCAACAACTACATTTGTGGCTTGTCAATTCATCAAAATCTTGCGGCAAGTCATCATCACACTGTCATCCTCAAACCGGGTTTTATCTGAAGCCGCAGTCTTTTCCCCACCATCACATCATCACTTATGGAAAAGCATACTGGCTTCTCTCTGCATTTCCTGGGGGGGGCCGTTTTTATGATTTGACGATCTTTTCAGGATTTACAACAACAAAAAAAAAAAAAAAACGTTTGCAATTTTAAAATACTTCCAACAAAAAATAAACCCTTTTAAAAACACGAGCCGGTTGGAATGCATACAAAATTCCCCCAATTTTTCAAAAAAGTTCTTATTCACAAGAAGCCTGTGTGTGATGCTCGTATCAGCAGTTTTGTCTCTTGAGGTTTTCTATGCTATCAAAATTTTCGGGAAAACCGGTTGAAGTCTCATAAAATCATCATTCTTTTTTTAAATTAGAATTGGATAATGCCTCATGTCAAATCACGGTTTGTAAAAAAATGACATCTCGATCGCTACCCTTGCAAAATGAGACGGGGGTCGGTATGGCCTGTTTCGGGTCTTTGGCGGCTTTTCTTCGCTGCACATCTGTGTCAGCCCAAAGTCAGAGCGTCCAGAGTGCAATGTGTCATCAGTCCCGCTGTCGACTGCAGATTTAAAACTATCCCCGCGGGGGGGCGCTCGTCTCCTCCTCGCTTACTAAAAACAAGCACATTAGAGGATTTCCATTAGTCTGGATTATTATAAAAGGGACAATACGTTTTTAAAAATAGGATGTGTTTTATGTTTAAAACTTTACCGTTTTTCAGATCTTGTGGTTTTTTCCTTTGGCTCCTGTGTCTCACTTCTCCCTCAACAGGACGACTTTTTAAAGTTATTCACATATTGTTCAAACTTGTTTAAAAAGCCTCGCCTTTTATGTTCAGTAACAACAAAAGAAAGAAACCAATGAGATTTGCCGTTTATTTTACTTTTCAATTTTAATTTATATCAAAACTTACTGTGTTTTGAGGACGCCCTTCTTTAAGGGGTCGCGGTTTTTTCTAAAGACCCAAGAAATGCAGGAGCAAAAATGAAAACGTAAACTCATTAGAAAGTTCAATCATTAGAAAGAAACCTGGTTTTAAAAATATGCGCCCAATTAGAATAAAAACCCCATTTTGTTAGGGTGTTTTGCCGGTACCCACACGGGTATCAGATTTTATGTTCCTGGGCGATCTAAAATATTTTTGTGCTTCTAGAGAGAAATAAAAAAAAAAACATGACAATTGTATAGGCGTTACATGTTTTAAATCTGGTAATGCATTCAATCTAATAAAAAAACCTGCATAAATACATTGGATTTTCCGTGCTTGTAAGGCCCCTTTAAATCCTCAATTGTGTTGCATTCCCCCCCCCAATTTACCCAAATCAAAAAAAAAAAACATATCGTATTTGTTTTTATCCAATTGGGGGTATCGGTTGAATAGAATTTGAATAGTTAAAAAAAATATTCGTAAAAAAACATCTTTTCTAGTTTCGGTCGATTCCGCAGCGTTTTAAGCCCGTCTTTCAAAAAAAAATGGGGCCGTGCACGTTATGCAACCTGGATGCGAAAGGGGTCAACATACATCGGCTCCCTGGCCTTAATCCCCAAAACGACTCTCACAATTTAGACTTGGCCTTTCAATTTTGCGCTCAAAAGTCACGTGTGATCTGGGCGGTAATCCTAATTCTATGTAAAAACCCGTCTTTGCTTCGCCCCCGCCTTGCGCACAGTCCAGATTAGACCCCCCCCACGTCCATTTGTTCAAGGGGCAAATCCCCCTTAAATTTTTCACTCAGAAAAAGCTTCTCCCAATAGGGGCATTAATATTTAAAATCAATCGTGACAGCCCACCATCCCAAGGAAAACTCTACTCAGTGTCAAAACTATTGTGTGCGTCCTAAGGTTCATCAGACAGTTCTGACTGTGTGGGGCGCTCACTAGTGACAAAATCATTATTATAAAAAAACCAAAACCTTTTTTAATGTAGCTTTTTTTCAATTGATTCTTAGTTTTGGTTGTGTCCCTCTGAAATATAGGGGCCCGCTCTAATAATATTTTAATTTAGAGTCCCAATATATTTGGTATATTATAACTGGCCAAATAGCCTTCCTTACCCATTACGTATACAACAATGATGTAAAGATTGTAGTCATTGGGGCAAAATTTTTTATTTTGTAAAGAAAAAATCAGGGGAAACACACCCAAAAAAAACCCCATTTGCCCTGATCAAAAGATTCCTTAAGGATTAAAAAACAAATATAGCTCCCCGTTTTTCCATTGTTTTACAAGTGGTAGTTAATGAGTATAAAACAAAAACACTTCCCCTAGCTTCCCGATGTCACCACAGATCCTCTTGCCCTTTTTTTGACATGATCAGTTAATGAACATAAAAATAAAAAGCCCCTAGCAAATTTCCCCGATGTCACACACCCTCCAATGCCCCGTGTTTGACACTGATCAGTTAATGAACATAAAATAAAACAGACCATAGCATTTCCCAAAAATCACACCCTCCATTGCCCCCCCTTTTTTACCCTGTGGTCAGTTAATGAAATAAAACAAAAAAAACCTAGCATTTCCATATGTCCCACACCCCCCATTGCCCCTTGTTTTTCCCCTGTGGCAGTTAATGAACATAAAAATAAAAAACCTAGCATTTCCATATGTCACACCCTCCCTTGCCCCCCCTTTTTTTACCCCGGGGGTCAGTTAAATTTTAACAAAAAACTAAAAAAGACCATGCATTTCCCAAGTCACAACCCCCCCCATTGCCCCCCCTTTTTTGCCGTTTTTGGTCTTAAAGAACATAAAAATAAACAACCATAGCATTTCCAAATTACACACCCTCCTTGCCCCCCCCTTTTTGCCCTGTGGTCATTAAGAACATAAAAATAAAACAGACCATAGCATTTCCATATGTCACACACCCTCCAATGCCCTCCCCCTTTTTTCCGTGTGGTCAGTTGTGAGTTTTTAACCCTAAAAACAAATTTCCTACCCACAGATGGTCCCCCAAAAAACCCCAATGCCACACGGGATGGTAATGCCCTCCCCTTCCGGATCAAAAAACTAAAAAAATGACAACTCCCATCCAACCCCGGGGAAAACCCCCCACATTGGACATTTAAAAAATTAAAAGGTCACAAAAGACACATCAACAGGGGGTCATTCAAAATGACAAAAAAACTGACAGGCGTCGATCAAATGGAGGTCTATATTCATAATCAAAACTGTCTAATACTGATAAGATATCAATCAAAATGTCAACTTTGACAGGGCACAAACAAATGGGGGTCATCAATCAAATTTTTAAAATAAGGCAGGCCATATTAAAAATACTCCATAACAACAAAATTTTTTCATTTTTTTGACACGAATGATGAAACCCCCGGAAGTAATCACCTGAATGAAAATTGTTTAATGAAGGGGGTCCAGCTCAGTACGTTGGGTTGTTTTCGTAAAGGGACGCTCTACTTTTAATCTGTTGGAGAGAGGAGGGGGGTTCCCTACCTCTAAAACCTCTCTGTCTGGGGAACATGACAGCCCAAACCCAAAATAAAAGGTTAAAAGGGATCTCTAACTGTCCTGACTTTTTCCATCTCGAGCAGCAGTGGATCATGACCCATCATTATTTAGAGTAAAAGGGCTGTTGTGGGGTGTTGAAGCCATCCAGCAGGGGAGACCAGGGCTCCCCGTACCCAGTGGTTTTTCCATGAAGAGTGACAAGTCTATGAAAGCTTTGATGCTTCAAAGGTGGAACCCCCACTCTTTTAAAAAAATTTTTTTTAAAGCCCAAAGGTAAGAATTTAAACCCTTTAGGG
>JAXDDX010000751.1:0-24682 GCA_034670405.1 Hoplostethus atlanticus
GGATCCCCGGGGCCCTTGCACCTGCGGGCGAATGACAATAAAAAAAATTACAATAGTCCCCTTTGTTTATTTTAAAGTTTTGCACAATAATGAATAAAAATAAAAAACCCAAACCCCGGTTCATATTTCAATTTAAAATTTTTATTTTTGCATATTTTTAAAAATAACGGGTTTGGTCAACCCAGGGGAACAGTCCGGGGGCCCGGGGGCCCCCCAGTTCCCCCTTTCTATTTATTATATTATACCCTTTCTATTTATTAATTTTATCTTTTATTTATTTATCACTGCTGTGTGCCTCTTTACCCACTTATGTTTTATATTCTAGAATTTTTGTATGTGTTTTTATCCTTTTTTGGATGCCTTTTGTTGTGTGAGCACTTTTTTTTTAGCACTTTACTTCTAGCATTTGTTTTAGCACTTCCCGGGAATGGCTTTAACCGGGCCCTCCCGGGTTCCCTGCTCCCCCTCGGACTTTCCCCCTGTTGTCAGGAAGGCCCCGCAGGCCCCACCACTCATTTTAAGGGAATTTAAAGGGCCCGGTGGGGCCTTTTTCCATCGGGGCATCCCTTCATTTAGGGCCAATGGTCTCTTTTCCTCTTTTCCTTCTTATTTTTATGGGGCTTGTTTTTTTTTTATATAGTTGTGTTTTTATTATATGGTTGTCTTATTTAAACACATTATACTACAGTTTGTCCTATTTAGGTTTGCCTCCTTATTTATATTTAATTTTTATATATTTCATTTTTTCAGCACTTTTCCACCCTTATAGCACTTACTTTCACGACCACTGGCCTTCTCTATCAGGGCCCCGCCCCCCTCCGGCCCCCCACTTGATCACCACAAAATACATCCACCTTACTCCACCCAACCCAACCCGGCTTATTTATTCTTTCCCTAACCACCCCTCCCACCTCACCTTAACATCTCCCCCCTTAACCCAAACCCGTACACTTATTTATATTTTATATCTTAAACCACTTTCCCCCCCACACAAAAAAGCATTTTCAAATTTATCCCCACCACAGGTGCCTATTGACTAGTCCCCCTCCCCCTATTATGGCAAAATAAAAAGCCACGTCAATGTGGGATTGCCCCTCCCTAGGCCAGTGCACACAAACACACCCGGAACCCCGAACCCCAAACCCCCAACCCAATCCTAACCCTAAAACCCAACCCCCACCCCCAACCCAACCCAACCCCTCCCAAAATAGTATCAGGCACGACCCCAAAACCAAAAAATTTAGAACATTTTAAATCCCTCACCACCGGAAAAACATAACGCAAACAAAAATTTTTATTTGGCCCAGACAATCCCCGCCCCCCGCAATTTTTTTCTCTTACCAAAAAAAAACCCTAAAAGAACCCCCCAACCTGGACGGTCCCCCTTTAGGTTCCTCCCGGGGAAAACCTTAGTCTTTCCGACTGCGGCAGGCCCCCTACAATGTGGCGCGCTTCACGATTATTTCTTGGGGCCCCTCTCCACCAGGCACCCAAGTTAACATCAAAGACACCTATCACTTTTTACAGACCATCCGACCCATGGAAGTCCCCTCCCAGGCACACCTATTCACCATAGATATAGACAGTTTATACACAAACATCAACACAACTATGGGCTTAGCTTCAGTTAAACAAATCATGAAACACATACCCGGATAGAACTAGACCAGATATAGACCTACTACAACTGCTAGAACTCTGCTTGACAACCAACGACTTCATGTTCGACGATAAATATTACCTGCAGGTGGAGGGCACAGCCATGGGTCAAAGGTTTGCCCCGTCCTACGCCAATTTATACATGAGCTTGTGGGAGCACGAGGCTCTTGCCAGGTGTACGAGACGACCTACCTTCTACCTGAGATTCCTGGATGACATCATAGGGGCCTGGCCACACGACCCAGCCTTATTCCCGGACTTTATAGACACACTAAACAACACCCATCCCTCCATTAAGGTTAAATACACCCTCGATCCCAACCAGGTTAACTTTTTAGACACCACAGTATTCTTTCAACCACTCAACTCCACACATAAGAAGATGGCCACTAAGGTCTACTTCAAACCCACGGATACACACGCACTATTACACAAGTCAAGTTACCACCCCAAACATACATTTAAAGGTATAGTCAAATCCCAAATCATCCGGTTTTATAGAATCTGCTCCAATCAATCCGACTTCAATGTGGCGGTCCAGGTCCTTTTCGGGAGTCTCAGGCAGAGGGGTTATTCTAGGCGATTTCTCAGGACAATCAAGTCCAGCACTCTGGCTTCCTTGGCTCCCACGGGCTCATGGAGGACAGGTACCCATCATCCACTGTCCGGTGTGGGACGGGGCTCTCCTCCTACTTCCACCACATCTCCTCCCCCACCCACCCCCATCCCCCCTCCTCCCCCATCCCCCCGCCCAAACAGGATGCTGTCCCCCGGCCCTCACCTGGCGGGGCCTACAGGCTCCGCTCCGGCGGGGGACGGGGAACCCGCACACCTCATCCCCTTCATCTCCACCTTTTCCCACCGTAGTACAAACCTGCACCACAAGATCAAACAGAATTTTCAAACATTCACAAATTTACCACCCACCTTTCTCCGGCCACAGAGTGATCTCGGCTCTGAGAAGGAATAGGAACCTCCAGGATCTTCTGGTTCGATCTAGGTTCGGCAGACACCCCGGGAAACCACAGTTAGAACAAGATAAATTCTTCATCAACAGGAAATTCATCACCAACCCCTACACCCAAGCATCTTTCCCCATTAACGGCCACTTTTCACTCCGCACCAGTAATATAGTATACATCATCACCTGTTCACAATGCCATAAGCATTATATAGGAGAAACCAAGCACCCCCTACTCACCCGACTCAAACAGCACCTTTATAACATCGAGAAGGGTAGACTTGGCACCATACTGGTAGAACACTTTAAGCAACACCCAAGGTCAGGTCTGCTTATATCGGGCTTGGAGTCCAATGACAGATGGACTACCGGACAGCGGAAGAGAGCGGAGAGGATCTGGATCCACAAACTGGGCACTTCTGCACCTGCGGGGCTGAATGACGAATAAACACAATCACAATAGCCTCAGCTTTATTAGTCCTAAGTGTATAGCATAATTTATGAATAAATAAATAAACCAACCCAGGTCTCATAAATTCAATTTCAATCTGTTTAATCTGTTTACTTCATTCCAATAACTTGTTTGGTCATATCCAGGGGGAACAGTCCTCGGGGGTCCGTGGCCGCCAGTTCCCTTTCTATTTATTATATTTTATCTATTTATTCTATTTATCACTGTTGTGTGCCTCTTAACCCACTCTATGTTCTATGTTTTATACTCCTGAGGAATCTTATATTATGTGTTTTTATTCCTCTTTGGCATGCCTTTTCTGTTGTGTGAGCACTTATTTATAGCACTTGGCTTCTTAGCACTTGTTTTAAGCACTTCCCGGAACTGGCTTTTAACCCGGGCCTCCCGGGGTCCTGCTCCCCCTCGGACTCACTCCTCTGTTCGTCAGGAAGGCCCCGCAGGCCCCACCACTCATTAAGGGAACCCAGAGGGCCGGTCAGCCTTTCCATCTGGGCGTCCCTCGTTCATTCAGGGCCAATGGTCTCTTTCTTTTCTTTCCTTCCTTTTTTTTCCTTCCTTCTTATTTATTATGGGGCATGTTTTTTCTTATATATGTTGTGTATTTATCATATGTTTTTCTTAATATATTATATATGCTGTCTTATTTATTACATTATATTCTACATGTTTTGTTATACCTTGTCCTACTTTATATTACATATGGTTTGTTTTCTCTATTTATATTTATATATTTATATTTTCTTTCTTACACAATTTCTTTTATGTTGCAGTGCAGCACTTTTCCACCCTTCTACATTTACTTCCACGACCATCTGGCTCTCCCTAGTCGAGGGACCCGCCCCCACATCCGGCCCCACCAACACAATACATCCACCTTACTTCACCCTAATCCAAACCCGGCCTACTTATCCTTACCTTAACCATCTCCCTCCCACACATCTGCCCCACCCTCCCATACATCTACCCCACCTTCCCACACATCTACCCTACCTCACCTTAACCCAACCCGGTACACTTTATCCGCACCTTAAACATTTCCCTCCCACATATAACCATTTCCTTTCACCCCACCACAGGTGCCTGGTTGACTTGACCAGATCCTCTCCCTCTATTATGGCAAATAAGAGCCACACTCAATGTGGGATCGCCACCTCCATAGGCCAGTGCAAAGGATTCCCACACCGGAACCCTGAACCCCAACCCCAACCCCAATCCTAACCCTAACCCTAACCCTAACCCTAACCCTAACCCTATTAACTCCATTCGAAAGTGCAGGACGGGCACTCAGCTCGTCCTGCACTTCAACCACCATGGCATTTCCTCTTTGAGGATTGCGGGGCTGGAGATGGGAGCGGGTTGGTCCCTGAGACAGAGGAAGGCAGTGGAGTCCCAGTGGATCAAAAAAATTAAAACACTCACACCACTGGGCCTAAATATAAAGCAATAAAGGGACTGGGGTGGAGGGAGGGGGGGGAGAGAGAGAGAGAGAGGGAGGCCCAACCCATGGAGACCAGAGGGCAGGGGAGCCCACAAACCGCACTGACTTATTGTTTTGCACTTATTTTATTCTGTTTGACTTTTTTTGTGTGTGCTTGCACTTATTGATTGATTTATGTATTTATTTATTCATTATGGCACTTATTCTTGACCTTTGCATGATTTAAATCCTATAATATTATTATTATATCGCTTCTTGTATGTGTTTTTTTTTTCTTGTGTGTGCGTGTATGTATATATATATATTTATGTCTGTGGATTTAATATTTATTCTGTCAGTTTATATGTATATCTATGACCAGCAGCACTTAGGTATTGGGCTCCCTCTTTAACACACCTCTGGACTGGGGGGCCCCCCCGTCCCTCCCACACATAGCACCTCTGCCTCTGGAGCTGGGGGACATACAACAATGTAGGCCCCCCAGCTCATATACCGTTAGGTAAGCCCACTTGGGATTGGTAGTAGGGCCTCCAAGCCATCGGCCTGTGTGTTTGGGGAGGGCACCGTTCGTCCCCCTAAGGCCATCGGCCGGGGTGGCATCGTTCGTCCCCCTAGGGCCATCAACCCGGGGGTGGCAGCGTTCATCCTCCTAAAAGACTGAGGGAGCCCCCCGTCCCTCCCGCCCCTCCCACACATAGCACCTCTGCCTCTGGAGCTGGGGGACATACAACAATGTAGGCCCCCCAGCTCATATACCGTTAGGTAAGCCCACTTGGGATTGGTAGTAGGCGGCATAGGGCCTCCAAGCTATCGGCCTGTATGTGGGGAGGGCACCGTTCGTCCCCCTAAGGCCATCGGCCGGGGTGGCATCGTTCGTCCCCCTAAAAGACTGGGGGCCCCCCCGCCCCTCCCTCCCCTCCCCTCCCACACATAGCACCTCTGCCTCTGGAGCTGGGGGGCATACAACAATGTAGGCCCCCCCAGCTCATATACCGTTAGGTAAGCCCACTTGGGATGGGGAGCAGCGTTCATCCTCCTCAACCCCAGAAAGTAATAGACATACCTTAAATAAAAATAAAAAACTCCTCCACACTCTGTCATCCGTTTCATCTGTAATTAAGGTATTTATTGTTTTTCTGTTTATTAGTTGGTTGAAAATGAAATAAGTCTATAGAAATCAAATAATTACCGATTCTGGGAAAGCCTATCTAAGGGACTTTTAGAATTGATGGAAGCAGTAGGCAGGAAGGAGTGTGCCAGTGCCCCAAGGGCTTTTTAGCCGTCACAAACATATTTAATAACAAAAACCTAACCCTAACCCTAACCCTAACCCTATAGATGGAGGCATATTACATTTCAGACATCGGGCGCAAAAAAGTCATGTTTCTTCCTAAAAATGGAATAAAACAGGAAGGCTATTTGGCCAGCATCTGCTGGATACGAATCCCCTGATTTTTGTCAGTGGTGGAACAGAATTAACGATCTTTTCATTTAGCACTTAGTGACTCCTCCCACAAAAGAAATTGGACACCATGACTGAGGAAGTGGGGGAGTTTTAGGACTACCCAGCACAGAGATTGAAGCTGGTGGTCAAAAGGTGGTAAGTATTACTCCTGGGGTTGTGCGGTGTATGGAACACAGGATTTATTAGTTTTCTAAGGATCTTATTTGGATTGAAATTGGATTTAGGGACCAAACCTCACCTTAACCGACCGGCTACAGCTAAATCAGCTAAAACTGGATCTGACCTTAAAATCAAACCTTAACCGGTCGGAAGACTGGCACCAAAGACCTGCTAAAGGCTAACCACTTACCAGCTATCTCACTCTAGGGCCTATACGGCCTTCAACTAGGGTGAACAACCTTTAAAATGTGAGAACTGGATCTAGGAGTATTCTTCAACCGGCTAATTATGCTAACCACTTACCAGCTACCTCACTCTAGGGCCTATACGGCCTTCAACTAGGGTGAATAACCTTCAAAATGTGAGAACTGGATCTAGGAGTATTCTTCAAAACTCAATTGACTACGGGACACACGCCGAGGGACTGATCAACCAACGGTGGCCTGCCTCGAGGTGAGGGTGTCTAGAGGTTAAAAGGCAGAAACACCCAATGATCCTGGGGTCCATTACTGATGTGTCCTGAAATTCTTCATGGGATAACAGCCTAATCATGTGGGCTTAGCTGAGAACTCAATATTCAAGAATACAGCAACGAATTGAAACATGAATTCTTCATGGGATAACAGCCTAATCATGTGGGCTTAGCTGAGAAACTCAATATGCAAGAATACAGCAACGAATCGAAATATGGGTTTGACAGACTTACCGACCTTACTAATCTCTCTTTATCCTTTAATAGATCTATAACGGGGAATCCGGGGAGCGGATGGCCAGTGCCCTGCCGGTGGTTCTCTATCTAACTACTTAGGCGTCGGCCAAAGTGGGGAGAGCCATGGGACAGCTTACCAACTCGCCCTAACCCTAACCCTAACCCTAACCCTAACCCTAACCCTAACCCTAAATAAAATATTGGAGTCCCTCTATCAAAAACGTTTCATTAATAAATAAAATATTGGAGTCCCTCTATCAAAAACGTTTCATTAATGCTAAACAAAAAAACTATTTAGGAGGCAATTCGGAACCCAGAGCCCGCCAATTTTACATCCTCCCTAAAATTCATAAAAATCCAGCAGAATGGAGTATACCCTTTCAGATTCCACCAGGGAGGCCAATCGTTTCCGATTGTGGTAGCGAAACATATCATGTAGCAGAATTTATTGATTATTATTTAAACCCCCTATCCAACAAACACCCCAGTTATTTAAAGGACACTTATCATTTCATACAAATAATTAAAACAATAAATATCCCCCCAAATTCATTCCTTTTCACGATGGACGTAGATAATTTATATACAAATATTGAAACGGAAGCTGGCCTCAAAGCAGTAGAAAAATTATTTCATAGAAATCGAGACATTACACGGCCCGATAAAGAGCTCCTTCAATTATTAAAGATAAATTTATTAAGGAATGATTTTGAATTTGACTCACAATTTTATTTGCAGACTAAAGGCACGGCAATGGGCAAAATATTTGCGCCGGCCTATGCAAATATTTTTATGGCCGATTGGGAAGAAACGGCCTTGGCTAAATGTGATAAAAAACCATCACACTATTATAGATATCTTGATGATATTTGGGGTATTTGGATACATGGAGAAGAGGAATTTGATAAGTTCATTGGAATACTAAATAATAATTCACCTTCAATAAAACTAAAATTCATTTTGAATGCCACGGAAATTGATTTTTTAGACATAACTATTTACAAAGGCCCACAATTTGAACAAACACATAAATTAGACACCAAAGTTTTCTTTAAGAAAACGGATACCCATGCTCTTTTATTTAAAACTAGCTTCCATCCTAAGCATACCTTTAAAGGTCTGGTGAAATCTCAATTATTGAGATTTGAGCGTATCTGCTCACGAGTAAGCGATTTTAATCAGGCGACCAAAACGCTATTCCAGGCTCTAAAAAAGAGGGGTTATAGCCGCTCCTTTTTAAGGGAATCCCTTAAGAATTTTAGACAAATTAAGGTGCGAGCAACTAGCCACTTGATCCCATTCATCACTACATACTCCACCTTAAGCACAATTATAAATAAAAAAGTTAAAAATAATTTTGAAGATATGTCACATGATTTAGAATTGCTACATGATTACAAAATAATTTCGGCCTATAGAAAAAACAAAAATTTAAAAGACTATTTAGTCAGATCTAAACTTAAGGCTCTTCAAATTTTAAAACCCAAGCCCATTTGGGAATTTTTTAAGCACCAATCATGGGTACGCAATATTAATAATAAGCAAATATTTAAAACCCAAGGAGGATTCACTCCGCATTCAGCAAATTGTATTTATTTAATTAAATGTACTAAATGTCATAAACAATATGTCGGGGAGACAGGGAATTCTATTTCGACTAGAATGGTCCAACATCGCTACAATGTCAGACAGAAAAAAGAGACAAACAGACACATAGTTAAACATTTTATTAAACACGATTGGCGTTGTATGACAGTTATGGGACTAGAAAAAAACCGTTATTGGACGACAACACAAAGAAGAAACATTGAACGAAAATGGATCCGTAATTTGGGCACAGTATTCCCTTGGGGCCTGAACGAAGGGTGGGCCTCCACTTAGGTGGTGTGGGGCGATGGCCAGTGCAAAGTCCTCTTCTCTGGTCATAAAGACCGGAGAATAGGTTTCTATTTTTTATACCTAACCCTAACCCTAACCCTAACCTCACCTTAACCAGGCTCCCATTCCCACCTCACCTTAAACCAAACTCCTATTCTCACCTCACCTTAACCAAACTCCTATTCTCACCTCACCTTAACCTCCCCGTCTTGCCCTGGCCGCCGTTTACCTCCCCTGGATTCACCTCTGGGGGGGTTTCTTGCCGGGGGGCCAGGGGGGCCTCCCCCTGCCCTCACCCCTGACCTTGGCATCCTCCATCCCCACCTCGCCATGACCTCCGGGGTTTTTTGGACCAGAATGGACAGTTTCTTCTTCCAGCACTTAAGGACTCCTCCCACAAAGTGGGTGGGACACCATGACCTTTGACCAGAATAAACAGTTTCTTCTTCCAGCACTTAGGGACTCCTCCCACAAAGTAGGCTTGACACCATGACCAAGGGAGGTGAGGGGTTTTAGGACTATCCAGCATTGAATCAACACAAATGTTGAAGCTGGTGGTCGGAATACGGTAAGTATTATAGGCTTTTTTTCATGTTTCCTGGGGTTGTGCGATGTATGGAACACAGGATTTACTAGCAATTCGTATTGGGTTTAAATTGGATTAATTGGATTTAATTTGGACTTAATCTTATTCTATTGTAATCTTAGATTCCAAATTTAAATTGGACTATTTCAAAAACTACCTCAACTCCCTTGGATTTTAATTTCGGTTCCATTTGACCCAGGGCTAATGTGCTCCAGCTAGCAGGCTAAACCATCATGGACTTAAAACTCAATTGGTTATAGGACACACGCCGCGGACTGATCACCCTGCGGTGGCCTGCCTCAAGGGGAGGGTGTCTAGAACTTAAAAGGCAGAAACACCCGAGGATCCTGAGGTGTACTACTGACGATGTGTCCTGAAATTGTTCACAAAAAGGATCAATTAGAAAGAACCAACTTTACGGGAAAAAGTCATCAGACGAAAAACGTATAAAGTAGAGGAAACAAGGTCATTAGACGAAAAAACCAAACAACAAAAAAAGACTTGCCGGATAAACTCCAAGCCACCAAGAAGACATCTTGATGGCTACTCAACTTAACCTAGATCTGAATCTTAACCCATACCTTAACCTCTACAGGGTAATTATTACCATTCTCTAAACAGACGTGGGGGCCCTAGCATCCACGGGAGCACTGTGAAGCTGTATCGATGGCCCGTGCATTGCCGAAGGCCCTCCGCTACGGCGGGGAAGTTTGCCGGGAGATAACAAATGAAACAACCTAACCCTAACCCTAACCCTAACCAGTCGACTAAAGCTAATCAGCTAACCCTGGACCTGACCTTAACCCATACCTTAACCAGTCGACTAAAGCTAATCAGCTAACCCTGGACCTGACCTTAACCCAAACCTTAACCGGTCGACTATGGCTAACAAGCCATTATCATAGATTGACACCAAAGCTAATATGCTAAACACCTGCCAGATAACTCACTCTAGGACCTGTACGGTCTCCAAATAAGGTGAATAACCTCCAAATGTGAGAACTGGCTCTAAGAATAATCATATTCCCCAAAACATCAATTGACTACAGGACACACGCCGGGGACTGATCGACCACCGGTGGCCTGCCTCGTGGTGAGGGTGTCTAGAGCTTAAAAGGCAGAAACGCCCAATGATCCTGAGGTGCATTACTGATGATGTGTCCTGAAATTCTCCATAGGATAACAGTCCAATCGTATTGCCTAGCCAGGAATTCAATCTAAATAAGGCTAATCATGGCATACGATCCTACTTTAGGATTAAAAAGACTCAGTAGTTCCCAAGACAAAGTCTAATAGTGACAAAACAAGACTAAATGACTACTAGACTACCTCAAAATAAGAGTCACAACGGACTACGAGACAAAGAAAGGGAGAAAAAAGGAATAAAAGAAGAAATTAAGCCATCATTTACAAACCTACTAAACACATCTTTCTCTCCATCTAACTCTTCTCCCTGAGGTTTCTGGCAGACGGTACACAGTAAGAGGAGCTTTGAGTGACATGCGCCGGCCCGTGCCTTGCCTCTGGCTCTCCATTCCAAACTGTGTAGTTGTCGGACTGCACAGGGGGAGTCACCGAGATAGATAAAAAAACCCCTAACCCTAACCCTAACCCTAAGGGAAAAAATGTTGTGCTCATGAGCACTCTGCACAAAAATGCTGAAATCAGCACAAGAGAGGACCAGAAACCAAGCATGATCCTGGATTACAATGCCACCAAAGGGGGGGTAGACAACTTAGACAAAGTAACAGGGTCCTACAGCACCAAGCGAATGACTGCGCGCTGGCCATTGGTCATCTTTTATAACATGATCGACATGCGTTTGTTATCTGGACTGAGATCTTTCCTGAGTGGAATGTGTCAAAGCTGTACAAGAGGCGCATCTTTCTTGAGGAGCTGGGGAAGGCGCTTGTGACACCACACATCCAACGGAGGCAGCACCTGCCAAGGACCCCAGCCGCTGCAGCCACAGTGAGGGAGATCCAGGAGAGGACTGCACCTAGTACACCAGTGCGTGAGGTAAGTAAGTGTGTGTGTGTGTGTGTGTGTGTATAAGTGTATGAGAGCGCGATGTGTGTGTCTTGGGATCAGCAAAAAGACATCATAGTAAAGTAATCATGGTCCTCTTGTTTCTAGGTTGCTGCTGAGGGAAAAAGGAAGAGGTGCCAGGTCTGCAGGCCATCTGATGATGTCAAGACAAGCATGACCTGTGCGAAATGTGCAAAATTCATTTGCACAAAGCACAGTGTGATGACATGTCACTTGTGTGCTGTGTAGATGTACAGACAGACACACACACACACCTTGTTCATATTGCTATTGCTTGTTATTTTGTTCATTTCTGGTTCACAAACAGTGCATGTATGTAAAACAAAATTTAAATGTTATGTTTCAATGTTATGTAAAACTATTGTGTTTTATATGTTGGTCTTTCAAAAGTAATAAAGTGGTGAAACATTAAAAAAAGTTTGAACATGTATTTTTTTTATGAAAAACGAGTGAATTATCCTAATTGAACCATTACCTGTGAGAGGTAAGGAACACCATTGCACTAAATATTGATAGAATAGTTAGTAATGGAGTTAGTAATTAAATATTAACAATGCTTATTAGGATTTTTTTTGTTTCGGACATCTTTTGGATAATTAAACATGCACCGGGTCAAATTGACCCGGGAACATCATTGCTGTTCCTGACAAATGAACATAACAGGAGGGTTAATACACCTCTGGACTGTGGGCCCCCCCGCCCCTCCCTCCCTCCCACACATAGCACCTCTGCCTCTGGAGCTGGGGGACATACAACAATGTAGGCCCCCAGCTCACATACCATTAGGTAAGCCCACTTAGGATTGGAGCAGGGGGCACAGGGCCTCCAAGCCATCGGCCGGGGGGGGGGGGCACCGTTCATCCTCCTCAGCCCCAGAAAGTAAACTAATAGACATACCTAAAAAAATAAAAAACTCCTCCATACTCTGTCATCCGTCTCATCTGTAATCAATGTATTTATTATTTTTTTTGTTTATCAGTTGGTTTAACATTAAATAAGTCTATAAAAATAAAATAACTACCGATTCTGGGAAACCTACCTAAGGGACATTTAAAATTGATGGAAGCAGTAGGCAGGAAGGAGTGTGCCAGTGCCCCAAGGGCTTTTAGCCATCAGAAACATATTATTATAACAAAAACCTAACCTGCGCCGGCCCGTGCCTTGCCTCTGGCTCTCCATTCCAAACTGTGTAGTCGTCGGACTGCACGGGGAGAGTCACCGTGATAATTCACTAACACCTAACCCTAACCGGAATCTGGTATCTGGTATCTGGTATCTGGAAACCGGAAGTAAAGCCAATATTGTTCTCACTTTACCGCGCACGGACAGAGTCATCATTGCTAGCCATGAGAAAGGTAAGTGCAATTTCCCCAAGGTAGCTAAAACATATGCTAAACACCTTTTGATTCTGTGTGTGTGTGTGTGTGTGTGTGTGTGTGTGAATTCAGAGTACTTTTAATCAAGTGATATTATGTTTCTTGGTAATTTCGAAACTTAATAGCTTATAAACTCTCAGTACCTTTAAACTTAACTTAACCCCCTGGGAGAGAGAAATGGTAGCTGTACGCTAGCTTGCTCGCTAGGTGTACGCTAGCTAACTCTATGCTAGCTAAACATATGCACATATGAATATGCATATGCTAAACATTTTTTGATTCTGTGTGGGAAATCTGGGTACTTTATTAAGTAATGTTGTGTGTCTTGGTAAGTTATAAATGTAATAGCTAATGACTGCTCGGTAGCTTTTAGTATTTAACAACCATTAGGCAGCTGGACTGCCTATTGGACCTCAGGTTTGTTCAAAATCACCTATTGTTATGTTCTATTTCGTTTCCTCTGACCTGTCAGAATATTCTGTGATTATTTGTTCGTTATATTCTTAATTGTTCATAATTGTTCCTAATTATTACTAACGGATTATTAATATTACAATTATCCTGCACAGCACACCAACGCCTGGATATTGGTAGTGATTGAAGAAGAAGCCAGAGACTGTCAACTTCTACAACGTTTCCAAGGTGAGCTGTGTAAATGGTAGTTTTATAGAGACAGATAAAAACACACTGATGTTGTGACAAATATTTGCGTTGGACAATGATTACAGCTTGCCCTAATTTCTATCTCAGGTCGGAGTTGACGTGGTGGATCCGATGGCTGCCATCAACGCGCACATCTTGCGACACATCGTCTGACACATCGTCTTGTTTCGTTTCACCTGACCTGTTAAAATATTCTGATTATTTGTTCTGTTATATTGTTCATAGTAATAATTAATTATTAATATTAAAATTTGACGAATTATATTGTATTTCGTTTACTCTATGTAGTCTACATCATTATTATTGTTTTTTATTTTCTAATATTCATTCATTATTTTTTTCTGAATATTGTGTGATTTTTATTATGTGTTTTTTGCCTGCTGTTTTGTGTCGGGACACTGATTCCTGCAGCCAATAAATGTTTTTATTTCGTTTATTGTGTCATTTCTGTATTGATATGCATAGTTGTCCTATCTGATAGAATAGTGTAAATTATTCTATTTTAGCATTGTCAATACTACAAACTGTTCAGCTTTGGCCCGTGCCGTGAAAGGCTACTGCGTACTGTGAAAGAAGCATAGAGCAAAGCCCGTCGATATTGCCTATAGCCTAACACTTTAGTTGACTTTGCAAGTGTTGTTTCATTGGTTGCATATATCTAAATACATCAGAGTCATGCATTATTATTTCTTGTTTATTGGTTTAGGAAATATAGCTTGAATTCCACACTTGCATCGGCTATAGCGGCTGTCGTAATACCATATACCATACCATATACCGAGACCCTATAGCTTATTTCGTATTGTATTTTTTATTTTTTATTTATTTTTGATAATTAACACCCAACTTTATCAAACAAATGCATTGTTACTGCAACTGTGAACGCCGTAGTGCTATAATCCTGGCGGTCCTCTATGTTAACAAAGAATGGACAGCAAAATACTCACTGGCGAGAGAGAACGGGACCGACAGCGGCGGCCCACCTGTCCCGGAGAATGCAGCCGAGGCAGACTTTATTCTCGAAAGATTATGACTTTATTTTCGTAATAACACTATGAGTTCATTCTCAAAATATTATGACTTTAATCTCCTAATATTATAGCTTTATTTGTCTAACATTAGGACATCGAAAGCTTATATGACTAATATGAATTAAGTATGAATAAGTACTATATAAGTAAATAAGTATGGATTTCAGACTTAGAGAGGCAATACTTTTCTCAATTAACAGGCCGTTGACCATTAATAAGCTTTACTTGACTCCATTATCTGTTCAGCTATAGAAAAAAAGCCTTTACATTCAGCCTGGCATATGCCAGCTGTATTAGCAGGAGTCACTCTAGGCCACTGGTGCGCGCGCGGGCGTGTGTGTGTGTGTGTGTGTGAGAGAGAGAGAGAGAGCGAGAGAGAGATGGGAAAAGAGAGAGAGCGAGCACTGACTGGCCTGTATTTTCCTGACACACTTGCATTTTATTGTTCTAATAAAAAGATTTAGTAAAATTGAATTTTTCATATTGAATATGAAGGCGATATGATTAGTCTGGATAATACATGCATGCAAGATGGCACAAATACGTCAAACCTTTGATCCGCCGCTCCACAAAACAAAATAAATACTCAAGACATCATCAAAGAAACACCGATGACACCGGACTCCATTGTGTGTGTGTGTGTGTGTGTCTGTGTGAGGGGGAGAGGGGGAGAGAAAGAGAGCAGTGACTGGGCTGTATTTTCCTGACACACTTGCATTTTATTGTTCTAATAAATACATTTACTAAAATGTAAATGTATTTTTTCATATTAAATATGAAGGCGATATGCTTAGTCTGGACAGTATGCATGTAAGAAGGAACAAATCTGAAAGTGTATGTCCATCCTTTGACCCGCCGCTCCAGACAAAACAAAAATAAGTGATCAAGAAGTCTTCGGTGAATCAAAAGGACAACTATCTATAAATATACCCTACCCCAACAATTTTACATTTATCTGCGGACGGACGGACGAAAGATGACAACCTCCTTTATCTCAGCCTTGGATGCCGCGCACCCTTACAGGAGGCGTGTGAGGGTGAAATGCCTCGCTAAGGAGGAGTTCTGTAGAGGCCATCGCTTCAGGTGCGAAAATAATGTAGTTTCGGGAGACCTGGAGGTGTCCTATGGATGCCTCCTTTGTGACGGGGAACGAGTTGTCAAGGTCTTTCTCAAGGACCCCATGGCGGAGAAGGTAAAGGTCGGGAAGACCTATATCATTAGGAATTTTTCCATCAGCAACGACGACCGGCTAAACATCAGTCTGCTACCAGACACGATGTTTTTTATGACCGGCGACCTCCACATCGCTCCAGACCTGGAGGCTACAGCTGGGGACATGCTGAGGCCTCCATCCACGGAGGTCCACCTCAGAGAGGTCCGGACTGCCACGGGAGTGGTGACGGTTGTGGGGAAAATGAGGAGGGTAAGTCTGTTTTATTATAAACATTAAAAGCATTTCAACATTAGACAAGAAATTACAATTGTATCTGATTTTCACTGTTTTTCTTTTAATTTTTATCGTTTTCTTTTACGCTAGATTTCAGCGCCGAAGATGGTCGGCACCGACTGCCAGACTCCTTTAATTGAAGTCACGGAGAGGAGTCGAGAGTCCGGGTGGTGCTATGGAGAGAGTGCTGCATTGCCTTCTCGACCTTTGCCGTAGGCCAGTGGGTGAGGTTCACCCACGTGAGATATATTGAAGACCGTTTCGGCATTAAATTGAGCTCGACTCAATTTACAACGATTGCGGTAAGTAATAGTAGTTATTGATCTTCTGTTTCTTCGTTTGTTATAGCAGTCTGCACACTAGCAAAACCCTACAACGGCGTTGTAGAGCCAGTGTTTTCTTTATTTCGAGAATAAAGTCCTAACATTACGAGATTAAAGTCGTAATATTTCGAGAATAGTCTCATAACAGGCATTTTACCAGAATAAAGTCATAACCTTTCCAGAAAAAAGTGCTAATGTTACGAAAATAAAGTCATAATATTAGGGGAAATAAAGTCATAATATTAGGGAAAATAAAGTCATAATATTTCGAGAATAAACTCAGTGTTATTACGAAAATAAAGTAATAATTCTTCGACAATAAAGTCGTAATATTATGTGAATAATCTAATCCTATTATGAGAATAAAGTCTTGATATGATGAGAAAAGTGTGAGTACCCTAATGCAAGAAGCAGCTTTATTGTTAAAATGGAAGTGTACCATTTAAATCATACTTTGCGTCTTCCAGGACGCAAACCAGCTTGTCCAAGTCTGCCCCGGCTGCATCCTCCGGGACAGTCCACTTTTCTCTTTTTGGGAACGGGTTTACATCCTATAAAGTAAAGTACAGTAGTAAAATGAGTTATCTCATTGTAATGTAATGTTGCCCGTCAAATCGCTTTCTGACATCGCAATACAACTATAAAGTCTAATGTTTTGATAATGGTCTGCTAAAGTTATTTCTGCTGTGGTGACCTACAGGATGCGACCACCGACATGAAGGATGCCTCCTCACAAGTATACACGGTGGAAGGCCTGATTGATGAGGAGTCAGGCTTTATCATCATGGTGGCTGACCATGAGGACCTCCACGTCCCTCGGGGCAACTGGGCCGAAGGGGAAGACCCTGTGGAGTTTTCGGCCTCCCTCCCTACCAAGATGACCATACGAGCCAAGCTGAACATCGTTGAGGGAGTTTTCCCTCCACCATCGGACTAATCAGGTGTGTGTTGCTTCCATTCATTTTAAAAATGTCGCTGTATCAGGCTAAACTCAATTTGACACTTATCACTCCCTCTCTTGCCTGTTTTTGTGTATTTTTCTCAGGATGGTGACAAGGGGACCACGTCCTTTACATTGTTTAATTGTTCTTATTGTTTCGTTGTTTCATTGTTCATTGTTGTTCGTTTATCTTTTTTTAAGAAAATCAATTAAATAAATAAATGTTGTCTTTTTAATATTTCTTGGCCTTCTCATTTAGCATTAAGATGCTTTCTGTTTCATTTTAAGGATAACAGTGGTGACCAGCCACTGTTCTATAGTCTATGCTTGATTAAAGTGTGGTTACACTTATTGTATTTACACCTACTCTTTTGCCTACTTTCCCAATAAAGCTATAGTATACAGTGTTTCCCACAGGTATGGATTTTATTGTGGGTAGGCCGGGGGTATTTATGTATGATGGTGTTTTAGGGCCACTATTCAAATTTAAATGATCTAATATTTCGAGTAATCGTAATATTACGAGGGTAAAGTCATAATATTAGGAGAATAAAGTCATAATTTGTAGAGAATTAAGTCATAGTGTTATGAAAATAAAGTCATAATATTAGGAGAATACAGTCATATTTTTTCGAGAATAAAGTGATATGATGAGAAAAGTGTCGAGTAGCCTAATGCATGCAGCAGCTTCATTGTTAAAATGGAAGTGGACGATTTAGTTATATGACAATTTATTTTGAAGGCAAAATAGTTAAACGGAAGTTGGAATCGTTACTTTAAAACCGCAGGTCTTACTCATCTGTCGTAGGAACCAGTCCATCGGTGAGTAACTACCACACAACGGAGAGGATTAGCTGTACACTACGGTAAGAAATTACATGCATGTGCTAATAATTTTTGATTCTCTGTGGGCTTTTTGAGTACATTTAAGGTGAATAGCGCTATATGACAATTTATTTTGAAGGCAGCACAGTTAAACGGAAGTTGAAATCGCCCAATGGTACTTTAAAACCGCACATTTTACTCATATGACGTACGAACCAGTCCATCGGTAACTACCACACATCGGAGCGGATTAGCTGTACACTAAGGTAAGAAGTTACGTGCAAATGCTAACAATGTTTGGATCCTCTGTGTGGGCTTTTAGAGTACTTTTAATTAAGTAGTGTTCTATAAATTACAAGGCCATTTCAAATTTCATAGCGTATAGCGTTTTAGTTTGAAGGCAAACCGGAATCTGGTATCTGGAAACCGGAAGTAAGGCCAATATTGTTCTCACTTGACCGCGCACGGACAGAGTCATCATTGCTAGCCATGAGAAAGGTAAGTGCAATTTCCCCGAGGTAGCTAAAACATATGCTAAACACCTTTAGATTCTGTGTGTGTGTGTGTGTGTGTGTGTGTGTGTGTGAATTCAGAGTACTTTTAATCAAGTGATATTATGTTTCTTGGTAATTTCGAAACTTAATAGCTTATAAACTCTCAGTACCTTTAAACTTAACTTAACCCCCTGGGAGAGAGAAATGGTAGGTGTACGCTAGCTAACTCTATGCTAGCTAAACATATGCACATATGAATATGCATATGCTAAACATTTTTTGATTCTGTGTGGGAAATCTGGGTACTTTATTAAGTAATGTTGTGTGTCTTGGTAAGTTATAAATGTAATAGCTAATGACTGCTCGGTAGCTTTTAGTATTTAACAACCAGCTAGTAAAATTACCCTGCCCCCCCAACTATGCTAACATTACTGTGGCTCTATGGTAAGTAGCTAGCAATAAGTCCATGGTCAAAAATGAATTGCACTTGAGTTCTTTATTCTTTTAATAAAACTATGACACACTTATACAATGAAGTCACCCAAACCCTATATTTTGTTGGAAATGTAGGCATAGAAGTGTGTGTGCAGGTGTGTCTATGAGCCCAAATGACATTTTTCATCAACTTGTTAATACTATTTGAATGGTTTATGATGGTGCTGGGGGATTTCGGTGCCTGTCGGCCATTTACTAGTGATGTCCATCAATATAAATATAAGCTAAAATGCAGTTGAAAAATGTAGATTTAAAAAAATGCGTTAACAGGGCTCTCAAGTTTTGAACAGAGTTCAGAGTGAGATTTTGGCAGCGGCGGGGGTTTGGGTGGGGACGGTGGTCTTATCTGATAAATGACACATAAATTCATACAAATAAAAACATATTTATTTCATTCTTAGTGAAGGGATGTGTGTGTGTGTGTGTGTGTGTGTTTGTGTGTGTGTGATCAGTGTTTTTTGTTGTAGGTGTTGGTGGCAGGTTTTGAGGCCTTCAGCACTGGGGTTGGTGGCTCCCATCTGAAACAGTTTGGTTCCAGGCCTGCCATCTTCACTGTCATGATGGAGGACAGTGTTCCATCTAGGGCCAAGCTGTTCCTAGTTTTTGTCTTGTTCAGTCCAACCATCGAGAAAACCCTCTCCGCGTCGGCATTAGAGTGAGGGAGCACTAGAACAAGTTGAGCTATTTTAGTGAGCCTCCCAAACTGGCTCAAACCGGTCACCTTTAAAAAAAGGAACCAAGAGCCTCTATTACTCAAATGCTTTGCTTTTGATTTCAATTGATTATGTGTATGTCATGTGGTGCCAAATATTTCTTACCTTGCACTTGATTGAGGACATACTCCCCCAAAACTCCCCAACATTAAAGGTGGTGGGATCTTGGGGCATGGGGATATCCATCAGCTGATATTCCAGGAACTCCTCACACACCTTGTCCTGTTCCTCTGGCCCATGGAAAGGTAGTAGTTCCTGAAATCTAAAAAGAGCACCATGTGTAAAGAACTGATTAATGTATTCAATCAAAGTATTGAATGTGTTGAAATCCTGGAAAATGTGGAAACCCTTACCTGTCTATAAAGTATAGGGCATCTTCCACCCCACACTCAGTCCTCTGCTGCACATCCACAAATCTTGTATGCCTCAGAAGGGCCTCCTTCAGAGGGAGTTTATTGATGCCATACTCCACAGCCCTGACCAGAAATGCCAGTGCTGCCTGTTGGAATAGCTGCACCTCCTGAGGTGTGATGTCTCCAGCCTCAAGGAGCCTATTGAGGGTAGCTCTGGTGGTGAAGCCAACATTTAGTTTTTCTCCTACCAGACAGAGAACAGAAAGAGATAGAGAAGCAAATTAAGTCCAGGTAGTTTCAACAATATGCATCAGGTAGAGACAGGGATTTCACTTGGCAATTTAACTCAAAACTAGACAGACAAACAGTCAGTGTATAGATTCAGTCTGTCTAGTTGTCTAGTCAGTCAAACTGTTAGCTAACATAAAAGCTCCCTGGACATATATTCCATAACAACGGAAATCAATGATGAGATGACTTACTGTACTGAAAATATGGTCTTCTCCCACGTCGAGCAGTCTGTAGCCACGCGAAATGTCAGTGAGTGACTATGTGACAGCCGTCCTCTTTGGTTACTGTACTCTATTTCAGCGAGCGTCTTAATCATTGGAATGGAATCAGAATGTAATGTTGTTGTAGCGGAATGTCTAAATCCTACCCGGATACAGCCATGTTATTTTCTAATTGGCTGTTCGACAGCTTACATTCTTTTGATTAGTTGATGCGTGGCTACAGTGATTCTGTACTAGTTTGTTTACAAAATCGCGGCGCAACTTGGTGGGCGGTACCCTGGAAAAAAATCTCTGCGTGAGAAATACAAGGTGTGGCGTGTGAGCGTGTGAATGGAGTGAAATACGTGTGTCTCACGCCAAATGCGTGAGACTTGAGAGCCTTGCGTTAAGGAAACAGTGGACTTGTCATTCAGATGGAACCAGATTTAATGCCTTGACCTTATGAATTGAGTTTTCTTACACATTCTTGGATAATTGATGTGTAGTTAGTGTACTTAGAATGAGTTAATTCATGTTTAGCTGTCAGGTCATTCCATTTCAAATGGCCCCCAAAAGGTTGATTTCGACACCCACCATCTCAGATGGTTCTGAAACTGCTTTTGTAGTAAGAAAGGGATAAGATAACCTTCCCTGAAGCATTATTTTGTGGAAAAATCATTTGGTCTGTGAGAAATATAGCTAATTGGATGCGCTCAAAATGAACTTTTTCATGGCATAGGATTGGTATAATATTAAGTAAATATAGTTGTCATTATCTGATTTACACCAAACTCTCTCCATATAATCTTTCAGACATAAAGAATACGTCTAAATTGTCAAAATACACCCACAGACCCCCCAAACCCTAAAACAATCCCACCCTTATGGGCAGCATAGAATGGCAGTTCTCTATGTGGGACAAAACATATGAAGCTGTGGTTTGGAATATTGTTTCTTTGTATATTTCTAAGTATGGACAGTGATAATGGTCATAATTAAGTTCCTCCGTCATGTTTAAAGGGCCCATATTATGGAAAGCCGTTTATTCCTAGCGCTTATATATGTTCCACAGGAAATTACTTCCCTAAACAGCTGAGAAAATTTGAAATCTGGAAGTCAACCAGTTTTTCTGTATTTTCCTTTTTCCCAAAACGTTGCCAAAGATAGGAGCAAAACGGCCCGTTTCCGAAATGGTTTCTTTGGACGACATAGGGAACAAGTCCAGCCCCTCTCAGAGCATGCCCACGCCCAGGTGAACAACCCCCCCCCATTTACGTCGTCTCAAAATGCAGCTCTCGGCAGCGCCGCTGTTTTTACATTGCGAACATTGGAGCTACAACAACAACAACATGTCTACTGCAAGAGCCCAACGCAAGAGTTGTTCTGTTTTAGGATGCAGCCAGCAACATAGATCCCTGCACAGAATCCCAACACGCGAAAATGCCAGGACGGAGTGGATTAATTTTATTTTTAACGGCGACGTCCCGGCTACAGTTAGCCCAGCTTTGTTTGTGTGTGATAACCACTTCACGCCGGACTGCTTCAGCAACTATGGCCAGTTCACAGCAGGACTATCAACTAAATTGAAGCTTAAAGATGGAGCAGTTCCCACTCTACGTGACCCATCTGCAAACTTGGAACCGATAAGTGTCACCATGTTTTGATATAATTTGCAAGTTAGTCTGGTTAGTATATTTGACTGCTGGTTAGCTAACGAGCTAGCGGGGCTAACGTTAGCTACGGGCTTGTTGGGTGTGTAAGAAGAAGTAAGAAAACTAAAGCTGGAGTCAGGACACATCTTTTAAAGTTATTGGTTGGAGTCAGGGCTCATGTTAAAGTTATATGTTGGGACCAGTGTCTGTTTTATAAGTCTGTCGAACGTGTCTGCTTGGTAAAGTAGTCTGGTTAGTATATTCGACTGCTGGTTAGCTAACGAGCTAGCGGGGCTAACGTTAGCTACAGGCTTGTTGGGTGTGTAAGAAGAAGTAAGAAAACTAAAGCTGGAGTCAGGACACATCTTTTAAAGTTATTGGTTGGAGTCAGGGCTCATGTTAAAAGTTATGTGTTGGGACCAGTGTCTGTTTTATAAGTCTGTCGTGTCCGCTTGGTAAAGTTTAGCCACCATTAGTACAATCGCGCTTGGGGGTGGGGGCGACTTGGCTGTTGTAGTCACGCGACCGTACCCTGCCAGGGGGTGGGGGGGTGCGCGCAAGTAAACTGTAAAGCCTTCTAACAAAATGGGGGGTGGCTAAACAAAAGCCTACAGTTTTCATTATAGTATGGCTTGTAGAAATGAAAGACATTTGGTTGAGATGAAAGTTCTAGGTCTATATCTGTACTCTATCTGGTAACTTCATTCTTGTACTCAGTTTTCCATCACTACTGAATTGACAATATAAATAATATTGTAGATGATAGATACATCAAACTTTTTTTATTCCCTGCCTTTAGGCTACCACATCTCAACAGTCTTCTGTAAGGCATGTGGGCTGCCAGACTGACCCCCTGGAGATGAGATCGGTTGGCACGCAGTTGTCCACGAAAACTCTGCAGCATCCCTATCGAAATACAGGTTTGTAGTGTGACAGACAATTTGGATCATGAATTAATTTTGTTATATATTGTATATAAAAGTGGCTACCAAATATCCCAACAATATTTCTGAATAGCAATGCTTCATTGCAGCTGACAGACATGAAAGCTCACTTTGTTTTACATCAATTCATATATCACAATGTAATGTCACTCACAGGATTATCACATTTTATTTGTCTGCATAAAAGGTTCCCAGGCAACAGTTTCCTGCCGAGACTTCGGAGTTGGCAACACCACCGACCCCTTCACTGCACAACCTTTCATTACCTCAACACCTATTAAGCTCACGAGACCAGCCAAGAGACCTCGTCTAGACCTTAGCGAGGAGGATGAGCACATCTCTATGGAGGTTCCTGAGCCACATGACTCTACATATAACCCTGCTGATTCTATTACTACTACCTTTACGGAGTCATCAAATCTGTCGTGAGTAATTTTCCATTAGCCCTGCACATTAGATAAAGTAGATTGTGTGTTGTTGCTTATCGTTTTCTGTTCTTCCATATTTTTGAAAAGCAGGACAGACTCAACTCCCATCCAAAACATCCCAAAATACATTGTGTATGAGACCTGCCTCATGGAGCTGTTTGACATGTGCCCTGTGTGCCAGAGGGCGTGTCAGGTCCGCTCAAGAAGGCTTGGTACATTCTTGGCAGTTGATCAGCTGTGCCCCCATTGTCAGTTTACCAGACATTGGAAGAGCCAGCCCATTGTTGGCAGCACACCTGCTGGGAACCTACAACTTTCTGCAGCCATATATTTCAGTGGTGCTTCTTATAGCAAACTCGAGAAGGTATGTTGAAAGCAAGTTACTTTGCACTCGTAAATATTTGTATCGGACATATTTTGTGGGCAACTGTTCTAAATATCTATCTTACTGTCCACCAGGTTTTCAGGGCAATGCATGTGAATGTATTCCGATACGATACATTCCGAAGGCATGCCAGGACGTACCTCGAGCCGGCTATTGTGTATAAGTGGAAGAAGGGACAGGAGGCCATGTTGCAGCGGCTCAGCCAGGAGGAGAAGGTCATTGTTGGTGGTGACATGAGGGCTGACTCACCAGGTAGTTTCCTGTCTCAACCTATTCACATTGTTTTATCATATAGTATTATCTATTTGTTTTTGTATGCGGGGGGCTGGTACCAGCTTGAAAAACACACAAACTATGAATGATGTGTTTTGTCGTCAAACCTTCTCCATACACAGGCCACTCTGCCAAGTTTGGCAGCTACTCCATGATGGACCTGAAGAGTAACACCATCATTGATATCCAGCTTGTTCAGGTTAGTGAGTACATATGAACACTTGCCAATTCAACCAGTGAAACTTTGTTTAAAAACAAATGTCAGTAGTACAACATATTACAATGTCATTATCGGTTACAGTAGATTATGATATGTTCATAATGCTACATTTTTATTTTTTAAATCCTTGTCTTCCAAACAGAGCAATGAGGTGGGTGGAAGTTACCACTGGAGAAGGAGGCCCCTTGATAAAGAAGCCTTTGCCACAAAACTGGAGGGAAGGGTTTGACCTGGAATGGATTGTTTTCCCAGA
>JAXDDX010000752.1:0-24656 GCA_034670405.1 Hoplostethus atlanticus
CTTTGCCCCTTACCCAATTTGTCCCCTAATTCTTCCCTGGCTACCTGCCCCTGCCCCTGACGCTGGTCAGTCTGTTGAGTGAGGTTGGGGTAGGGTGGTGGGGGTGAGTCTCCTATGTGTTCCAGGCTGCAGCCCGGCAGATTTGGCTTTGGTTTGGGCCCCCGCCTCCTGGGCGATGCGACTGAGCGGACGTTGCTTTCCCTATCTGGGCAGTGTTGGCCCGCATGGCCCCCCTACCTATGATGACGCTGACGATTTGCCGTTGCTGGATGCCCCCCCCATCAGTTTGGGATGCCCCACCAAAAAAACTTTCATAATTGTGTATACGGGGCTTCCCAAACTCGGAATCTATTGCCCCCAACCGCCCTGGTAGGGGGATCCCTTTGAGTAGCCCCCCCCAAGGTTTCTCCCAATTTTCCCATGGGGGTTTGTGGGATTTTTTTTCCCTTGTCCTTGTGAGGGTCAAGGGGGGGGGATTCGGGTACTAACCATTTTTTATTTTCACATGTTGGCACTGTGAACCCTTAATGACTGTAAGGTGATAAAGGGGCTATACAAATAAATGTGATTTGATTTGTTTTGTTTTTGATTTGAACAAAAAAGAAAAAAAAAGGGGGGAGCAGGAAATGAAATTAAAAAAAAGGGGGTTCTTTTGTTTTTGTAACAAAAAATCATGTTATTTTTTTTATTCCCCATTTACCCAAACAAAATACCAAGGTGTTGGTACTTTGGTCTAGCGGGGAAATTTAGTGTGACTTGCAGTTTTTGGGGATTAACTTTACCCCTTCTCGGATCCCCCCCTGAAATTTTTTGATCGACCAACCAACAAAGGATGATGATATGAGATGAAGTATTGTTGGTCTTGGGATAGTAAACAATAGCCTTTGAATACAAAAAGTACTGACACTTGAAGGCCTACATGACTTTTTTTACATGCAATCTACTGGAAAGAGCTTCCACATTTGCTATTCAATAGACTTAAGATCATTTACAAATTCCAATCTAAAATGGTGATGTTTCCTTTTTATTCCTCCTCTGTTTCCATAGACACTGCAGCAGCTGAGGACATAATGTCATCATCTGCACTGATGGAAGATACTGCTGGTGGAGACACTGCTGTGGTAGGTGTTAGGTGTTACATAAAAGAGGATTCTTTTTTGTTGAGAAAAATATCTAAAAGGAAATTTTTTTTATGAGCCCTTCCAAAAATCTTTGGGTTGCACTTATAAAAGCTTGAAACAATTTGTGACATGGCATCAGAGAGAAGTTTTTCTAAGAAAGCTGATAAAAACTCAAAAAGGTCCAACATGTCACAGGACCACCTGAGGGGAGGGTCATAATCAAATTGACCCCAGGTTGGCACCCAATTTTCCATATGATAGTCTTAAATGATTTGCTTCCATAAAGGCAAGGAAACAAAAATTTGAGAGAGATTTTTTTGTTGCAGTCCAAGTTTTGATGTTTTATTTGTTGATTTATTTATTTTATTTAAAAACATTCTTTTTAAATTTGTGTGCTATTTAAATTTGGGACTTTTCTGTTCTCACTATGTTCCTTAATTGTTCTGTTAATTCACTAAAGCTGTATAAAAGATTGTTTTGGCAAATAAATATATTTTTTTTAAATATCACCTTTTAACCCCCTCATTTGGGTAAACCCAGTGAGTGAAGAAATGATATAGAAAGTTTGACATGTTAATTTCTTTTAAAAAGCTAAGGCAGACAAAACCAGCCTCCCCTCAGAGTTTAGAGTTTTTACAGAAATCAATAGCACCTGATATTGATTTCTTGCAGTAAACAAAAAGCTGACAAAGACTTTCTTCAATAAAACCTGTTGATAGACATGAAGCCAAATCTCCATAAAACCAGTTAGATTAATTTTTAAATCAAGACTATGGTAAATTGTTTGGGCCCATTTAGAAATAGCATCATACAGTAACCAAGCCCCCTGGTGGAGTCAGTCAGAGATTTCCAGAGAGACACTTTGCACAGCACACCAGCCCCAGTCTCTGGGAGAGTTTATAGCCCCGAAGTTAAAACACTTGATGACTGATAGCTGTCCTTCAGACAAAAGAAGACACAGAAACCCCTCCTATAAAAAACAAAAACTTTGACTCCATCCCTTTGGACCTCCTCTGCTGCTGCTTCCACGGGTAAAGTCCAGAAATAAAACCCCTTTCCCTCTTGAACATCCCCCTTGAAATGAACGGGAAAAAAACCAGACGGTGGTTTATGATTGATCTCTGTACCACAGAGTCCAAAATCCAGGTCACAGGGGACTCAGCCAGAAAGGGAATCTGCTGTGGGAGGCCGGTCACCATCACTGAAAACCATCAGAGCTTTTATAGCAACAATCAGTTATCCGGTACTATCAGAGAATGGAAAGCCCCTAAACCCTGATTTATTTGCACAACCCGTAGTCTGGAGTTCCAGTCGTTTACAGGCAGGGGATCAGGGTCTGATTCATCTGACCATCGTGGACCCAGGCGAAGATACAGGAGTTTTCTATGTAAGGCTAACACATGCTAGTGGGTACGATCTGTTCAAACAGTGATAAAGCGTCGTACAAAAACCCCCTCGTCCAGATGAACAAGACTGAACGAAAGTTTGCAGCGGGAAACCCCTATTTGCAGGGGCTGATACATTTTCACTGAGGATCCCACACAAAAACTTTGTTGGTGAGATTTTGATTTGTTCATAGTGCCCCTACCAGTTTACCTTATGAAGTTAAAACAACACACCTCCCCCTCAAGAGCCAAATTCCCCCCAAAATAAGAAAACAGTTCCAGTGAAGAACCCAATCAGACACTTAAAAAGCACAACAACATCTACCAAATAAGCTCCCTGATCCAACCCCCAAACCACTGCGAATGATCCAACATTTTACCCAAAGCGGGTCCGGGAATATCTGGACTGTCAGGACCCTGTCAAATCTTGGCCACACGCACAACACAACAGATATATCCACGGGTTGATACTCTTTATTTAACTTTCCCCACCCCCCGGTTCGGGGGCGAGTGGTTTCGTTCCTTAAATCCTTTTTTGGATGGGGTTATCCTTCCCACCATTAAGGTCTACGGCTGCGGTTCAGATGTCTTTATTTTGTTAAACTTTTTTTCCCCCATGGCGCAAGTTACCGGGTTGCTTTTTAGGAAAAAGGTGTGTTTTACATAACATTGGGTGCAATTCCCGGGGGGGCTACTCGGTAAAAGCCCCCAAAAGCCGGGTTTACATGTAGTAAAAGTCGTGTAGCAACTTGCTCGGTACCGGGGTCCGTGACAGACAGAGAAAAGGCAGGAGGAGAGTCAAGGGCCAGCGGGGGCTTTTTTATTTGCCCACAACAAAGCAACATAAAGAGACTAAATTTTTTAAAACAGATTTTCTAGACAAAAACCAATGAATCAAAACCTTTAAGATGAAGGATGAAGACGTCGGGTTTGAATTAAAAACGGATTATAAAAGAATCATCCAGGAAAAAACAAAGGAAAAAATGAAAACAAATGACAGTAAAAGCCTGTCTGGAATAAATAGTTGTTCTATCCTGATGGGAGTGTGGGAGTGGTCTCTTCTAGGATGACAACGTCCTGAAACTTTATTAACACCTTATATTAACATCATGTACATGAGTACCATTTAAATGATATGTTCAGGACAGCTACACTTCACTGACTCTGTGTGTGTGTGTGTGTGTGTGTGTGTGTGTGTGTGTGTGTGTGTGTGTGTGTAAATTGAGTGTGTTTGCATATCTGTCCTGCCTCTCTGCTCCCCACCCGTTAAGAGGCCAGTGTTGATCAGTGGCTGTCCAGACCTTTCATACCCATTGACACGCCAGCAGCACAATGATGATGTCACAGATTCTACTGCTGGGCACCCTGGGGCTCCTTGTTCAGGGTGAGACTCTCTTCTGAAAACTTTGCTTCAGGATGCAACCAGGTTTACCACAATGATGTTCTGCTATGATGGAGAAACGCTCAAACAAGCAACATTTACCTTCTTCCATCTATTCTCCATGTTAAAGAAATGATCCTCTTCTATTCTGATATTGATCACCTTTCTCCAACCTGGATTTGTCTCAATAACCCTTCTCCTCTTTTTGATCTTCCAGATTCATTAGGAGACATCATTCTGACTCAGTCTCCTGAATCTCAGTCTGTTGGTCCAGGACAGACTGTTTCTATCAGATGTAAAACCAGTACAGGTGTTCGTAGAAACCTCCACTGGTACCTTCAGAAACCTGGAGAAGCTCCTAAACTCCTGATTTATTATGCTACAACCCGTCAGTCTGGAGTTCCAGATCGTTTTAGTGGAAGATATTCTGGGACTGACTACACTCTGACCATCAGTGGAATCCAGGCTGAAGATACAGGAGTTTACTACTGTCAGCAGAGTAACAGCTTCCCGTTCACACAGTGATACAACGTCGTTCAAAAACCTCCCTCAGCTGGAGAGGAACTGATCTGACTCAACAGCTGCAGAGAAACTAAAACATTAGAGGTCTGACCAAGAAGAATAATAATAGGGATAAAATAAGTTTTATTATGAAAATATTGCATTCAAGTCAATGAAGTATATATATTTTTTATTATGAATCAATTAATGTATGTATTTATTATGTTATTGAAACATGGATTGTAACAGGATCACCGTCTGTTACAGTGAGAGACTGGCTCTAACAGTCAGAGTCAGACACTTTCTAAGTAAATACTTTCAACTGTCATCAAACAAGATGTTTTGATATAGATCATAAAAACTGAACACTTAGCAATTCTAATATATATTATTTTTAATTGTTAATTTAAAACATACTATTTGAACATACAGTTACTAACAGAGTATCAACTTTCCATCAAATTAACTCAACAAACTCAAACTCTTTGCAGAACTAAATCAAAGTATTTCAATTTTAACAAGAGATATTTCGATGCAAATTATGACAAGATAAATATGTATAATAATACATTATATTTCCAGTTCAGCATTTTGAACAACACATGGGAGAAGATACTAATTACATATATTTGTTAGAAAGCACAAGAAGCCAAGAAAGTAGATTATTTTCTCATCATTTCATTACAGCACTATAGCAGTAAAGCCCACAGTCTATGTAGTCCTCCATCCCCATGCTATAACATCAGTATAGAGCAGGACAAAGGACTGATGTGAAGGACACCATGTAGCACAGAGTTGCTTGTTCTGTTAAAATGGTCTCCTTTCATCTCCACACCTAGCTCCTACCTAGCTTTAGGACCCCACTGGTAAACAGAGTCACTGTCATGTTGCACTAACAGAGTTACTGCATGTGTGACCATACATTATATCATCCCACCATTTATTTCTCCAATCATCAGCAGTAATTATACAATTCTAGTCACCTTACCCTGAGATGAGCTCAGTCTTTGTGGATTTACTGGAACCACTGTTAGCATTAAGACAGCATCATAAGACATCTGTTATTTTATAATGATATCCATGGAAACAACTGATTTGGTGAAAAGCTCTTTATTGTCTTAACATACAGAGAACATCAGCATTACTGGCAGCAAGAAAACATTACTATTTAAAGATGGAATGATTCTGGAGAGAGAGAGAGAGAGAGCGAGAGAGAGAGAGAGAGAGAGAGAGACTATGGTGCTGAGTGCAGACTGAGAGCAGTAGCAGAGTAAAACCAGTAGTAGAAGTCCCAGTGAGTCAGGTCAGGACTGGGAACACTGGTCTCTCCTCAGAGTCTCTGATAGCGGAGACTGGGAGCCCTGGGTGGCCTCACAGGTCACAGAGCCCACCTTCTCCCACTGGTCTGCAGGGAGCCTCAGGGTGCTGCTCCAGCTGTAGTGGCCGTCCTTCTCCAGCACCCCGGGGCTCCTGCTCACCTCCAAGCTGCTGCTGCTGCCGTCCACCTTCCAGGCCAGCCTCCAGTCTGAGGGGAAGCCCTTGTTGGCCAGGCACATGAGCGTGGCCATCCCCTGCTGCACCTCCAGGTTGGAGGGAGGCAGCACCGTCAGGGTGGGAGGGACATCACCTAGGAGACACCAATTAGCTTAGAGGACAGGAAGCCCACAGGTGTCAATCAATCACCAGCAGTTGGACTCATTTACTGTGTGAGAGTCCATTTTCCCCTTTAAGGAGTTTCTGTCAGATTGTTTTCATGCTCCACCAGTCACTCACTCACACATTGTTTCACTTCCCTTTAAGAAGCCTCTCATGCATATCAATTATCAAGAACATAAACTATCAATACATTATCAAATTGCATTTCTTTCAGCTATTATGTGACAAAAGTTTCATTCATGCACAAAGTATAAATCCACACTAACACATTGACTGTGTTGAAGAAAACAGTAACAATTTAACATTGAGATCTTCTGAAAGACAGTATTAGCAAAAAAAAGACAATAAGACTCAAATGGTGTTATTCAATATTAAATAACAAATGGAAACAGTAAACTATCACAAGCTTTTAAACAATTTAAACATTTGAGTTAAAAGGATCAGAGAATTGGTTACATTTTCACCTGTTCTTGTAAAGCCACTCTCTCTTTAAGATAGTTTTAATTTACTGAGCATTTAGATTGTGGAAAAACAATTTCGACCTTAAAAAAACCCAATACAGAATATATATTTTTCCTTAATGTTTTCTGCAGATGAAGCTGTGGACTTTTCACAGTATGTCTAGAATGTGTAAAGAAAAGTATCTTAAAGCAGCTGTAAGTTAGACTCCATGGTTAAGGAGAGAAACAGACAATAAGAAAAGAGATGTAAGTGATGGAAATCAACACAATACATATTTATATCTACTGTTAACATTCAGACACAGAAATAAAAGCGTTAATACATGATATGATATTATTTTGAATAAACTTACTTCCAACATCCAGTCTGGTGCCTCCACCAAAAGTCCACCACAGTGATACAAACTCATTGAGCCGCCGTACAAAAACCTTTCACTCTAGAGAGACACGACTCTCTCACTTTGTCAGAGCAAACTAAAACTACAAGCCCTCAAGTTGCAACGTTAAACTAATAGGTAGGAATACATGCTTTCTCCTCTGGCCCAAGGACTTATAATAATTAAGAATATACTTAGATTGGTCATATGGACTCCACTGATTAAAGTAAAGTGTCCTTTCACTGGAGAATGAAAACTGTTGTTTAAAAAATATATATCTACATGGAAAATCTAATTTAACTTTCTAAAGTAAATTGAAGTAATGGATTAGTAAAAACATTAGATAGGTGAACTTACTTCCAACATCCAGTCTGGTGCCTCCACCAAAAGTCAACCACAGTGATACAAACTCATTGAGCCGCTGTACAAAAACCTTTCAGTCTAGAGAGACACGACTCTCTCACTTTGAAAAGAAGAAACTCACCAAAATCAATCAATTTGCAAAAGCTAGCAAGTTGACGTAAAAACCAACTACAGTACTAAACTGCACTTAAAATTGAGGAGTTTAATATTGAATTATACACCTCAATCTTTCTATATACAAACAGTGTATATAAAAACTTTATTTATATATAGCACTTAGCACAAAACAGAGTTTCAAAGTGCTTCACAGACAGATACTTTATTGATCCCCGGGGGGGAAATTGTGGGGTTGTAACAGCATAACAGTAACACCAAAAACAGAATGTTCAAAATACAAAGGCCTAAATACTAAATACTCCAATACTAGATGTCATAGAACCAGGATGTACAGTGGATGGATGGTATGTTTACATATAAGTAATAAGACTGGGAAGAGCAGCTTGTGAATGAATGGATGGTACATATATACAGAGTTAATGAATGGTAATGGATGGATGTTAAAGGGAATGAATAAAGTGCAGGGTGATAAGTGATAAGTGGTGAGGAGGAACACAGTCCTCAGTTGAGCTGTAGAGGGGGAGGGGAGGCGGTAAAAAGTCTGTACTCACCAGGGGTCTGAGGTGAGCGAGGACTAGCCTTTCCATGGTCTTCATAATATGGGATGTTAGTGCTACTGGTCTGTAGTCATTGAGGATATTGAGTTTGCCAAACATATTTCTTCAGGCTGCACTATGGTACACATGGACAATGCCGGTCCGACCCATGAAACGGACTACCAGGGCAGACCCCCCGCAATTGTGAGTGCCGACGCATCCCTAGCGGAGGACCTGAACTCATTCTATGCACGGTTTGAGGCTAGCAACAACAGCGCTAGCTCGCCGGCTAACAACATCACCGTTAGCGCAACCGGAGTGAGTTCTAACGCTGGGGATGAACACACACTCTCTGTGACCGAGCACAGTGTGAGGAGGGCTCTGACGAGGGTGAACACCAGGAAAGCTGCTGGTCCGGATGGCATATCTGGGCGAGTACTGAAGACCTGTGCTAATCAGCTAGCTCCAGTGTTCACCACTATATTCAACATCTCCCTGGCTGAGTCTGTGGTCCCCGCCTGCTTCAAGAGATCCACTATTGTCCCTGTGCCTAAGAATGCTTCTCCAGCATGCCTGAATGACTACCGACCGGTGGCCCTCACCTCGGTGGTCATGAAATGCTTCGAGAGGCTGATAAAGGACTACATCTGCACCTTCCTCCCTTGCTCCATGGACCCGCTGCAGTTTGCTTATCGTCCCAACAGATCCACGGATGATGCTGTCTCCCAGGTACTGCACACCAATCTCTCTCATCTGGACAGCCGGAAGGGGGGCTATGTGAGACTGCTGTTCATTGACTATAGTTCAGCTTTCAATACCATAGTCCCCACCAGACTGGCTGGCAAGTTGATTGAGCTGGGACTGAACACCCCCCTGTGTGCCTGGATCCTGGACTTCCTGACCGCCAGGCCCCAGGTGGTCAGGGTGGGTAGACACATCTCCAACCCCCTCACCCTGAACACAGGATCCCCCCAGGGTTGCGTCCTCAGCCCCCTACTGTACTCCCTGTACACATATGACTGTGTGGCCAGGTTCAGCTCCAACACCATCATTAAGTTTGCGGATGACACAGTGGTGGTGGGCCTGATCTCCAACAACGACGAGAAGGCCTACCTGGAGGAAGTTGCTGATCTGTCACTCTGGTGCCAGGACAACAGCCTCCTCCTGAATGTCACCAAAACTAAGGAGCTGATTGTGGACTTTAGGAGGACACAACAACAGAGGACGCACTCACCACTGGGGATTAATGGGAATACTGTGGAGAGGGTGAGCAGGTATAAATACCTGGGAGTCCACATCACCGAAGATCTCACATGGTCCACACACACTGACACTCTGGTGAGAAAGGCGAGGCAGCGCCTTTACCACCTCAGGCAACTGAGGAAATTTAAAGTCTCCCGGAGGATCCTTCAGTCCTTCTACTCTGGAGCTGTGGAGAGCATCCTGACAGGAAGCATCACTGCCTGGTTTGGCAGCAGCTCCGCTCAGGACAGGAAGGCTCTGCAGAGAGTAGTGCGTTCGGCTGAGCGCACTATTGGAACTACACTCCCCACCCTGCAGGACTTGTACACCAGGAGGTGCAGAACCAGAGCCTGCAGGATCATGAAGGATCCTCACCACCCTAACAACGGACTGTTTCAGCTGCTGCGGTCAGGCAAGCGCCTCCGTAGTCACGCTGCCAAAACAGAGAGACTGAGACGGAGTTTCTTTCCTCAGGCCATCAGGACTGTGAACTCTGACCTCACCAGGGCCCCCACCAAGACACACACACTGCCCCTCTTATGCACACACACACACACACACACAAACTTAGGTAAAGACTACACATAATTTATAATTTATATTATATTATACGTACAATTTTCCCTTTTTTTACTATATTTTTTTATAAAGTGCTCTTATTGTAAATATTGTGTTGTTTTTTATATAGAGCTCTTCAAAACTGTGACATTGTAAATATTGTGTTGGTTATTGTAAATAGTGTGAACCTGTTATTTTGCACATTTCTGCTAAGCATTGCCACTTTGCATTTCACTACACACCTCGTGTGTGTATGTGACAATTAAACTTCTTGAATCTTGAATCTTGAATCTTGAAAGGTTATTCTGTGATCTATATACCTGCAATACATTGATACAGTGTATAGTGTGAACAACTATTTGCGCTTGCTGCTCCGTCTGCAACATCACTCTACTGCTGGAAATGTCACCAATCTGGCAACCATGAGGCTCAACGAGCTGTCAGTCTTATGCTGTGAACCGATGAGTGTCCTTTTTAAGAAAAGATAACGTTACTTCTGTTAGCAAAAGAACATGTCAAAAAGAAGCTATGTGTCTGGGACAGAACAACGAAAAGAGAAAAAGAGGGAGCAGGAAATGAAATGAAAAGCAAGAGGTTTGCTTGTTTTATGTCACAAAAATTACGTTACTTTTTTATTCCCTCCATTTAGCCAACAAAGTATCCAAGGTGTTGGTACAATGTGCTAGCAGTGTGAATTAGTGTGACTTAGCAGTGTTTTGTGATTAACTTTACCACCTTCTCAGGATCCCTCCTGAAATTCTTTGATCGACCACACCAACATAAGGACGGTGATGATGATGATGATGATGAAGCTATTGTTGGTAAGTAGGATAGTAAATCAGATGGGCTATTGAATACTATAAAGTACTGTACACTATGAAGGCCTACATGACATTCTTTTACATGCAATCTACTGGAAGAGCTTCCATCATTTGCTATTCAATAGACTGTAAGCATCATTTACAAAATTCCAATCTAAAATGGTGATGTTTCCTTTATTCCATCCTCTGTTTCCATAGACACTGCAGCAGCTGAGGACATAATGTCATCATCTGCACTGATGGAAGATACTGCTGCTGGAGACACTGCTGCTGGTAGGTGTTAGGTGTTACATCAAAGAGGATTCTTTATTGTTGAGAAAATATATCTAAAAGGAAATATTTCTCTATGAGCTCCATCCAAATCTTTGGGTTGCACTTATAATAGCTTGTACAATTCTGGTGACAGTGGCATCAGACGAGAAGCTTTTCTAAGATCAAGCTGATAAAAACACTAAGGTCCACCATGTCACAGGACCACCTGAGTGGACTGGTCATAATCAATATTGATCACCAGGTTGGCAGCCACATCTCATATGATGAGGTCATTAATGAGTTTGCTTCCATGAAGGCAAGGAAACAAAAATTCTGAGACAATGTGAACGGGCCATGAAGGATGCTGAGGTGAAGTAGTAGTGTATTTCAGATAGAACTGATAATGGGACGTTTCTTGGAAAAGGATGTAGTGTTTAAAGTACCTCATTCAATAATAGTGATTCTACTTATGAAGAATATGTGTTCTTGGATTCATTTCTGATTTGGTTTTTACTTTTTTTTCACATTTGCACTACTATGTAAGACTTTTTTTAAACGTTTGTTGCAGTCCAAGACACAGGCGTTGTTAGACCTGGGCGTCCGAGGCTACAGCCCCTGGATGTTTTATGAATAGCCCTTCAAAATACTATGATATCGTTGATCTAAAACGCAAGTACGTTTTGGGTCCTCTGTGTGTCATTCAAGCAGCAGATCACCTTCACACTACGCGCACATTGATATGTTCCTTCATTGTTCTTGTTATTTCACTTAAAGCTGCTATACGTAAGATTGTTTTGGCTAATAAATATATTCCTTTAAATATCACGCTTTTAATCCCTCATTTGGTAAATCTAGTGAGTGAATGAGATGATATGAGAGAATTCCAGCAACAGCAACAGCATCGTTTTTCTGACTTCTGTGGTGCTTCCATCCAACCAATCAGGTAGTGCTTGTTTTACCTCAACTAAAAAACAAAGTTTGACATGTTAATTTCATTTTAAAAGCTAAAGCAGGACAAAACCAGCTCTCCCTCTCTAGAGTTTTAGAGTGTTTACAGAAATCAATAGCACCAATGATATTGATTTCTCTAGCAGTAAACTAAAACCTGACAGAAGACATTCTTCAATAAAACGTGTTGATAGACATGAAGCCAAATCTCCATCAAACTCAGCTTAGATTCATTCTTAATCAAGACTATGGTAAATTGATTGGTCCATTTAGAAATAGCATCATGACAGTAATCCAAGTCCCTGGTGGAGTCAGTCAGAGCATTTCCATAGAGAGACACTTTGCATCAGCAGCACCATGCTCCAGTGCTCTGGGAGAGTTTATAGTCCTGAGAGTTGAACACTTGATGACTGATAGCTGTCCTTCATGACAACAGAAGCCACAGAAATCCTCCTCATCAAAACATGACGTTGATCTCCATCCTCATCTGGACTCTCCTCTGCTGCTGCTTCACAGGTAAAGTCCAGAGAATCAAACTCCTCTCCTCTATGAACATCGTCCCTCTGAAATGAACAGGAGAAAACCATGACGGTGGTTCATGTTTTTATCTCTGTATCCTCAGAGTCCAGAGGCCAGATCACAGTGACTCAGCCTGGAGCAGTGAGATCTGCTGTGGGAGGCTCGGTCACCATCAGCTGTAAAACCAGTCAGAGCGTTTCATGCCAGCAACTACTTATCCTGGTACCATCAGAGAGATGGAGAAGCTCCTAAACTCCTGATTTATGCTGCTACAAACCGTCAGTCTGGAGTTCCAGATCGGTTTACAGGCAGTGGATCAGGGTCTGACTTCACTCTGACCATCAGTGGAGTCCAGGCTGAAGATACAGGAGTTTACTACTGTCAGGCAGTTCCACGATTATCAATAGGTCAGTATGTGTTCACACAGTGATAAAGCGTCGTACAAAAACCTCCCTCAGTCAGACTGAACAGACTGAACTGAAAGCTGCAGCTGGAACCTACTGCAGGGGCTGATACAGTTCACTGAGGATACACATTATACACACACACACACACACACAGCCTACATTTCGAGACGTTATGATGTTGTTCATAGTGTCCCTACCAGTTTACCTAATGAGCTTACCTAATAAGCTATAACAACACACCTCCAATAGAACAAGCTGAAAGTTCCTCCAAATGAAGAGGACAGTTCCAGTGAAGAAGCCCAATCAGACATATTAAAAGCACAACAACATCTACCAAAGTGAGCTACCCTGATGCCAACCCCCAAACCACTGCTGAATGATTCAACAGCTTATCCATGCTGGTCCTGGAATATCTGAACTGTCAAGATCAAAAGAGATCCAACAGACACAATGTAGCTTCATGTAGAGAAACATTATTCCCTTATGTAATTATTATTATGTCACGGTCTCCACCGTGCCCCCTGTGTTTCCCCATGTGTCTCTACCTGTCTGTCCCTGTCTGTGTGTGTGTATGTGTCGGCGGGCGTGGCTCCAGTCTCCGGCTCCTCCCTGCATCATCACCTCATCCCGATCACCTGCTCTACCCCGCACACCTGCTATCCATCAAGTCATCACCACCAGTATAAAAACCCCGGCCTTGCATCCACTCATCGCCAGATCGTTATTCAGCCAGTGTGGTACATCTCGTTCCCGGCCCTTGTATTTTGGACTAAAGCCTTGACTACCTGTGTGTTTGTTTGTTAACCCTGCTCTCTTCTCATCCCAAGATCTCCACCCGTACCCAGCCATACCGCATTCCTCCCTGCCTGTCTACCTGCTCTTCCTCTGCCTGCCACGTTCACCACCAGTCCCTCCGGCTCCCCCTGCTTCCGCCTCCAGCCCTGTCCACTACCTCCGCTCCTGTCTACCTCCCCCGGTTTTCTCTTCATAATAAACCTTTGTTCATCCTCCCTCCGAGTATCGGTTCTGCTTTTGGGTCCCACCTGGGATACCGTAACAGAACGATCTGGCCACGATGGACCCAGCGAACCCGGACTCGGAGGCCGCCTCACTCCGGAGAGCCATCGCCAGCCAAGGCGAGTTCTTGGGGCAGCATGAACAAGTTCTCCGGAGCCTCACCGAAAACAACCAGGTTATGCTACAACAGATCACCCAGCTAACCAACCAGGTAACTAACCTAACTGCTCACCTCACTCCGCCAGTCTCCACAGCCCCGCTCTCTCAGCCAGTCCTCCCGGTCCCGTCCCCGATGCCTCCACCCTCCCGGGAATCCTACGCATCGAATCCAGAACCCTTCTCCGGAGACGCGGACAAGTGCCGCGGGTTTTTACTACAATGCTCCCTGATTTTCCTCCAGCGGCCACAAACCTTTCCCTCAGACCAGTCCAGGGTACGGTACATCATCGGGCTGTTACGAGGAAGGGCGCTGGCATGGGTCGAGGCAGTGCACTCACACCAGCCAATTGAGGGATTTCTTTTCGAGGGTTTCATCGCTGCTTTTAAGGATGTGTTCGACCACCCGGTTCACTGGGGAGATGCGGCGAGGCGCCTAACGAATCTCCGTCAGGGAACCCGAAGCGTGGCGGACTTCTCCGTGGAGTTTAAAACTGTGGCAGCTGACGCGGGGTGGGCCGACGCAGCGCTTCGGGGTACGTTTTTAAATGCTCTTAATGAACACCTGCAGGACGAAATAGCCGCCCGAGATGAACCGCCAGATTTTAAGGCTCTTGTCTCCCTGGCGATCCAGCTCGACAACCGCCTTCGGGGACGCCGCAGACAAGGGGCGGCACGGGTTCCGTCTCCGAGCTTCTCTGCCTCCACTCTCCCCCCTCTCGCCAGGTCGGCAGCCACTCTTTCCACCATCACCCCGGCCCCGTTTTCCTGGACTCCTCCGGACGAAGAGGCCATGCAGCTGGGAAGGGCCCGCTTGTCTCCAGCTGAGCGGCAGCGCAGGATGCGGTCGGGGGCATGCCTGTACTGCGGGGAACCCGGTCACCTTTTGGCCACCTGCCCGGCCCGACCAAAAGGCAGGGCTCACCAGTAGCTGCGGGGATACTGGTGAGTCAAGTGTCTGTCTCTCCTGTTCCCCGTATGCAGTTTAAGGCCACCCTGTGCTGGGATCAGGAGACCCTGCCCCTGGTGGCTTTAGTGGACTCTGGGGCTGATGAGAACTTCATCGACGCCAGCCTCGCCTCACAAGCCGGTCTCGCCATAGAGCCCTTAGCTGCTCCCCTGGACGCCAACGCTTTGGATGGCAGACTTCTGGCTCGGGTCACCCACCAGACCAAGCCTTTACTCCTCATCCTCTCCGGCAACCACCGCGAGCAGATCCGGTTCCATGTCATCTCGTCACCCCATGCACCCATCATCCTCGGTTACCCCTGGCTCCAGCTGCACAACCCCCACCTCGACTGGGCCACCGGCAAGGTAAGCAGCTGGAGTCCATTTTGCCTTTCCACGTGTCTACGGTCTGCTCTTTCCCCAACAGAGGGCTTAGCCGCTCCATCGCTGCCCGAGCCCCTGGACCTAACCACCATTCCATCTGTTTACCATGACCTGGGGGAGGTCTTCAGTAAACAGCAGGCCCTCTCACTGCCTCCTCATCGTCCCTACGACTGTGCCATAGACCTCCTCCCGGGAGCCACTCTACCGTCCAGCCGTCTCTACAACCTATCACGTCCAGAAAGGCAGACCATGGAGGGCTACATCAGGGACTCTCTGGCTGCGGGTATCATCAAGCCCTCCTCATCCCCGGTAGGAGCAGGGTTCTTTTTTGTGTCAAAGAAAGACCTGTCTCTCCGCCCCTGCATTGACTTCCGGGGTCTGAACAATATCACCATCAAGAATAAATATCCTCTTCCTTTGATAAACTCTGCTTTTGAGCCCCTGCAGGACGCCACGGTGTTTTCAAAATTGGACCTGCGAAACGCCTACCACCTGGTGAGGATTCGAGAAGGGGATGAATGGAAGACGGCGTTTAATACTCCGGTGGGACACTTCGAATACCTAGTTATGCCCTTCGGACTGACCAACGCCCCCGCCGTCTTCCAAGCCCTGGTTAACGACGTCCTCCGGGACTTCCTGAATCGTTCCGTGTTTGTGTACATCGACGACATCCTCATCTTCTCCCACAGCCTCGAGGAGCACGTCCAGCACGTTCGCCAGGTGTTACAGTGCCTGCTGGAGAACAAGTTGTTCGTAAAGGCAGAGAAGTGCGAATTCCACGCCAGTTCGGTGAGCTTCCTGGGCTACATTATTGAGCGCGGGCAGGTGCGACCGGATCCAGGCAAGATCCAAGCTGTGGTCGAGTGGCCTACGCCCACGTCCCGGAAACAACTACAGCGCTTCCTTGGCTTCGCCAATTTTTATCGCCGTTTTATTAGGGACTACAGTCGCATCGCTGCCCCGCTGACCAAGCTCACCTCTCCGGCACTCCCCTTCACCTGGACCCCCGAGGCGGGACGGGCCTTCACTGAGCTGAAGAGGCGCTTCACGTCCGCACCCATCCTGGTCCACCCCGACCCCTCGCGCCAGTTCGTCGTGGAGGTGGATGCCTCTGACACGGGGGTCGGGGCGGTCCTCTCCCAACGATCCAGCTCGGACCAGAAACTCCATCCCTGCGCCTTCCTGTCTCGTCGTCTGTCGCCCGCCGAACGGAACTACGACGTAGGCAACCGGGAGTTGCTGGCCGTGAAGCTGGCCTTGGAGGAGTGGAGACACTGGCTGGAGGGGGCCGAACTTCCTTTTGTGGTCTGGACAGACCACAAAAACCTTGCCTACCTCCAGTCAGCCAAGCGCCTCAATTCCCGTCAGGCTCGTTGGGCCTTGTTCTTTGGACGTTTTTCTTTTATCCTCACCTATCGCCCTGGATCCCGCAACACTAAGCCGGACGCTCTCTCCCGCCTGCATGTCTCCCAGGAGGCGCCGGCCACCCCGGACACCATCCTCCCGTCTTCCTGCGTGGTGGCTGCTGTTACCTGGGAAATCGAGGCGACGGTGAGGCAAGCCCAGCAGACCCAGCCCGACCCAGGTAACGGCCCCCCTAACCGTTTGTTTGTTCCCAACTCTGTCCGCTCCCAGGTCCTCCAGTGGGGTCACACGTCCCGGTTGGCCTGCCATCCGGGAATGGGCCGCACGCTGTCGCTCCTCAGAGGACACTTTTGGTGGCCGACTATGGAGGCCGACACCCGCACCTTCGTCGCCGCTTGCACAGTGTGTGCGCGTGGAAAGACCTCCCACCGGCCCCCGGCTGGCCTGCTCCGCCCCCTACCTGTTCCCAGTCGCCCCTGGTCCCACATCGCACTCGACTTCATCACCGGACTACCCCCCTCTCAAGGTAACACCACCATACTCACCATCGTCGACCGTTTTTCAAAGACTGCACACTTTGTTGCCCTCCCCAAACTCCCCACAGCCCATGAGACGGCCGAGCTGCTTACCCTTCATGTCCTTCGCCTCCATGGGATTCCCTCGGACATCGTGTCAGACCGGGGGCCACAATTCATCTCCCAGGTGTGGAGGTCTTTCTGCAGGGCCCTGGGAGCCTCGGTGAGCCTCTCCTCCGGATTCCATCCCCAGACCAACGGCCAAACGGAGCGGGCTAACCAAGACCTGGAGTCCGCGCTCCGCTGCGTCGCCGCTCGCAACCCCTCCTCCTGGAGCTCCCAGCTACCGTGGGTAGAGTATGCCCATAACTCGCTCCCCAGTGCAGCCATGGGGAGGTCACCATTTGAGGCCTCCTTGGGCTATCAACCTCCCCTGTTCCCAGCCCAGGAGGAGGAGATCGCGGTTCCATCGGTTCAGGCCCACCTACGTCGTTGCCGTCGGATCTGGAGGGAGACACGCTCCGCGCTCCTCCGCACTGCCGACTGCAACCGACGCCTGGCCGACCGTCACCGGACCCCGGCTCCGGAGTATCGCCCAGGTCAGAGAGTTTGGTTGTCCTCAAGGGATATTCCCCTTAGGGTCACCTCAAAGAAACTGTCCCCCCCCGTTTTATTGGTCCTTACGAGATCGATAAAATCATCAACCCCTCTGCCGTAAGACTGAAACTACCCAGGTCCATGAAGATTCACCCTACCTTCCACGTCTCCCAAATTAAACCTGTGTCTGTCAGCCCCTTGTGCCCTCCAGCCGTTCCCCCTCCACCCCCCCGGATCATCGACGACCACCCAGCCTACACCGTCCGGCGGCTACTGGACGTACGCCGCCGAGGCCTGGGATACCAATACCTGGTCGACTGGGAGGGATATGGCCCGGAGGAACGCACCTGGGTTTCCCGTCGTCTCATCCTGGACCCCTCCCTCGTTCGGGAGTTCCACCAGGCCCATCCGGACAAGCCTGGTGGGTCGCCTGGAGGCTCCCGTTGAGGGGGGGGTACTGTCACGGTCTCCACCGTGCCCCCTGTGTTTCCCCATGTGTCTCTACCTGTCTGTCCCTGTCTGTGTGTGTGTGTGTATGTGTCGGCGGGCGTGGCTCCAGTCTCCGGCTCCTCCCTGCATCATCACCTCATCCCGATCACCTGCTCTACCCCGCACACCTGCTATCCATCAAGTCATCACCACCAGTATAAAAACCCCGGCCTTGCATCCACTCATCGCCAGATCGTTATTCAGCCAGTGTGGTACATCTCGTTCCCGGCCCTTGTATTTTGGACTAAAGCCTTGACTACCTGTGTGTTTGTTTGTTAACCCTGCTCTCTTCTCATCCCAAGATCTCCACCCGTACCCAGCCATACCGCATTCCTCCCTGCCTGTCTACCTGCTCTTCCTCTGCCTGCCACGTTCACCACCAGTCCCTCCGGCTCCCCCTGCTTCCGCCTCCAGCCCTGTCCACTACCTCCGCTCCTGTCTACCTCCCCCGGTTTTCTCTTCATAATAAACCTTTGTTCATCCTCCCTCCGAGTTTCGGTTCTGCTTTTGGGTCCCACCTGGGATACCGTAACATATTATGTTTTATCATGTAGGTTATTGAATGAGAATCTCATGTGAATCAAGACTAATGTTTAATGTTATTATTATTATTATTATGTCTTTTTTGTTTGTATCTCTATCTTGCTAGCTTAAGCTGCTAGCTGGATATCAGAGACACTGTTACAGAGACAGACCGGTTCAGCATTTTGAACAACACATGAGAGAAGATACTGACTACAGTTGTTTGTTAGAAAGCACAAAAAATCAAGAGAGTATATCTGTTATTGATGAAAGTCTTTATTTTCTCATCATGTCAATACAGCATTATAGCAGTCAAACCCACAATCTATGTAGTCCTCCATCACCATGCTATAACATCAGTATGTGCATGCATTACATCATCCCATCATGTCACGCCCTCCACGTCTGCCTCCTAGCAGTGTCTCTACCTGTCTGCCTCTGTCTGTGTTGTGTGTATGTGTTGGTGGGCGCGGCTCCTGACTCCGGCTCCTCCCTGGCTCATCATCCACCTCTCCCTCACCTGCTCTGCCTCTCACACCTGCAGTTCATCAAGTCTTCACCACCAGTATAAGATCCCCGGCTTTCCATCCACTCATCGCCAGATCGTTGTTTGTACTGCCGCGTCAGTTGCGTTTCTCGGCCGCTTTGCAGTTTATCTCAAAGTTTCTCCTACGCCTTTTTGACTAACCCTATTATCCTGTGTCCAGATCCAGTCTCCTTCCCTGTCTACCCTGCCTGCCTGTCTGTCTTCCTGGTTCCCTGCCTGTCGTCCTGTCTGCCTGTCTCCCAGCTCCGTTCCCCCACTCCTGCACCAGCCCGTCTCCCCATCTTGCCATCCCTGCCTTGCCCTTCTCTGTACTATTCCCCAGTAAAACCTGTTTTTTCCCTACCAACGTCTCTGTGTCTGAAGTTTGCACTTGGGTCCTGTTAACACGATCGTAACGCATCATTTATTTCTCCAATCATCAGCAGTAATTATACAATTCTAGTCACCTTAACCTGAGACGAGCTCAGTCTTTGTGGATTTACTGGAACCACTGTTAGCATTAAGACAGCATCATAAGACATCTGTTATTTTATAATGATATCCATGGAAACAACTGATTTGGTGAAAAGCTCTTTATTGTCTTAACATACAGAGAACATCAGCATTACTGGCAGCAAGAAAACATTACTATTTAATGGAATGATTCTGGAGAGAGAGAGAGAGAGAGAGAGAGAGAGAGAGAGAAACTATGCAGACTGAGAGCAGTAGCAGAGTAAAACCAGTAGTAGAAGTCCCAGTGAGTCAGGTCAGGACTGGGAACACTGGTCTCTCCTCAGAGTCTCTGATAGCGGAGACTGGGAGCACTGGGTGGCCTCACAGGTCACAGAGCCCACCTTCTCCGACTGGTCTGCAGGGAGCCTCAGGGTGCTGCTCCAGCTGTAGTGGCCATCCTTCTCCAGCTCCCCGGGGCTCCTGCTCACCTCCAAGCTGCTGCTGCTGCCGTCCACCTTCCAGGCCAGCCTCCAGTCTGAGGGGAAGCCCTTGTTGGCCAGGCACATGAGCGTGGCCATCCCCTGCTGCACCTCCAGGTTGGAGGGAGGCAGCACCGTCAGGGCGGGGACGACTCGACCCACTGGAGGAGACAGACAGGACATTGGATAGAGAGAAACAGCGAGGGAGACAGGTAGTGAGGGTGTGGGTAGAGGTACAGAGAATAAAACCAGTTCATACGAGGGAAAATAAACTGTACATGAGAGGATTATTTCTGAGGGTCTTTCTCTGATGACTCAGCAGTGAGAGATTTGATGAAACTGGTCTTCAGGGTTTCACTTCCCTCTCTGAGCTGAGGAACCATGGCAACATACAGCTTGACTACTGAACCATGGCAACAGATAGTTTCACTACTGAACCAGAGCAGATGTCAGATTCCATTACTAAAAAAACGAACATTTTTGCCGACTAAAGTTTGGCAAATCCACAAGATGAATCATATTAATTCAGTTTGTGTTTGAAATCCAATATATTCATTGATATTGATTGATTCATTGATCATTCATTATGTTATTTTCATTGGCAGTCATGGAGACGTGACATACCATTAAAAAGCATTAGTCTAGTAGTATGATTGACTAACAAATAATACACTTAATAAATAAATGCTTGATGGAATATAGAAGAGATTTCTTCAGATAAAATTGAAAAACATTTTGCTTTTAAATATTTGAAGAATATTTTTTCAGACATTCTGAAAGAGGAATTGTTTCAGAATGTCTGAAAAATATCTACAATAACCAAATATATTTCTTAGGAAAATGAAATGACAAGAATCTACAAACAGACAAAAATAATTTTCAGTGTAAAAGAGGTTTTTCGTTGTTGTGGTTTTAGTCTGTATTAGGAGACACAGAAGATCACGGCAGTTTGATTTAATTCAAAATCTCAATTGCAAAAATGTCTTTGTAAACTCTTTGTAAACAAGTAGAATTAATATTGAATATGAGTTCATGTAGAAACCAAAGGTACAACATCCAGTCTGGTGCCTCCACCAAAAGTCAACCACAGTGATACAAACTCATTGAGCCGCCGTACAAAAACCTCTCAGTCTAGAGAGACACGACTCTCTCACGTTGAAAAGAACAAACTCACCAAAATCAATCAATTTGCAATAGCTAGCTAGTTGATGTAAAAACCAGCTACAGTACTAAACTGCACTACACATTGAGGAGTTTAATATTGACTAATATAGACACAGATAGATACTTAACAGTATCACAAAAAACAGAAGGAACAAAATACAAAGGCCTAAATATTAAATACTCCAATACTAGATGACATAGAACCAGGATGTACAGCGGATGGATGGTATGTTTACATATATACAAGTAATAAGACTGGGAAGAGCAGCTTGTGAATGAATGGATGGTACATATATACAGAGTTAATGAATGGTAATGGATGGGTGTGAAAGGGAATGGATAAAGTGCAGGGTGATAAGTGATAAGTGGTGAGGAGGAACACAGTCCTCAGTTGAGCTGTAGAGGGGGAGGGGAGGCGGTAAAAAGTTTGATGTCGGCCGGCAGGAAAGACTTCCTGTAGCGCTCTCTGTCACACCGTGGTGGGATCAGTCTATGGCTGAATAAGCTCTGCTGCTTCATAACCATGGCATGGAGGGGTGGGAGACATTATCCATGATGGCCAGCAGTTTGACCAGCATCCTTCTGTCTGCCACCTCCTCCAGGTAGCAGACTGACTCCACATCCATCCCCTGGATGGAGACCGGAGTCTGCTAGGACCTAGTCCTCCTGAAGTCCACAACCATCTCCTTTGTTTTGGTGACGTTGAGCTGTAGGTGGTTCTGCTCACACCACAACACAAAGTCCTCCAGGCCTCTGAACTCCTCCTCCTGTCCTCCCTGAAGCACCCCACTATTGCAGAGTCATCTGAGTACTTCTGCAGATGGGATGTTTCAGAGTTGTACCTGAAGTCCGATGTGTAGGGGCTGAAAAGGAATTGGGACAGGACAGACCCCTGTGTTCTCACTGCCTGATCTGACACACAGCTCCGTAGCCGCACAAATTGTGGTCTGCCAGTCAGGTAGTCAGTCACCCTGGAAACCAAGGGTACTTCCACCTGCATCCTCGTCATCTTCTCACCCAGCAGCAGGGGCTGTATGGTCTTGAAGGTACTCGAGAAGTTAAAGAACATGACCCTCACAGTGCTTCCTGCTTTGTCCAGGTGAGAGTAGGCCCTTTGCAGCAGGTAGATGATCATCCACTCTGATGTGGGGCTGGGAGGTGAACTGCAGGGGGTCCAGTGATGTACTCACCAGGGGTCTGAGGTGAGAGATGACTAGCCTTTCCATGGTCTTCATAATGTGGGATGTTAGTGTAACATGGGGGAAATGCAGGAATCTTTGAGTGGTTTAAAAATCATCAATCATTAGTGTTTATTACATTACCACGACCTGCCACTGATTTCCCCTCCATTACATTCAAGTGACATGTTACTGACTTCCCCTCCATTACATTTGACATGCCACTGATTCCTCTCTTTTCTGTGTTCTGAGTATGACTGTTTCGGAGGTGTGGCGAAGGTTTGGCGAAGGTGCGGCTCAGGTGTGACCGCTGCTGACTGGCTGTCGACCGCCAATGAGCAAGCGAGTCGTGGCAGCCGATTAATAAAACTGAAGCGCACCTTCAGTCAGGTGTGGCCCTTTGAACGAGAGTGCGTGAAGTCGGAGAGGATGCTCTTAACGCGCTTTGTGCGGTATTGTATTGGTTTCTAAAGATCTCCTTGTTCTTTATTCGTTGTGATTGCTATCTATTATATTATGACAAGTTAGCGATGTAGAAAAGGCGGTAACGTTAAAGTTAAGGTTTCTATTAAAACACGGTCCATCGGACCTCACGCATCCCTCATAAATTGTATTTGTAAATTACCAGGCCTGGTTTATTATTTTCTTTCTTTTAACTATCTCCCACCGTTGTTTGGAATAGCAAAGAATTGAACTTGCAGAGCATTAATGATCTGTCTATTGTGTGATTTGCTGTGCCTTTACTAAACTTGAACAAATCTATTTATTTGTATATTTATTTCATAGTTATATTTATTGCTTATGTCGATTGCATAGGCCTTGATAACTTAAGCTATTCATTCCTCTTCTATTACTTATTCTACTGCCTCAGATTACATTGTATTGTATTCATTAATTTGTGATTTATTTTGCCTATTCCAATATTACCTAGGCCTTGTCTTAACCTTGAATCAAAGTAATCTAGAGTTCAGTTGTAAGGCAGTTCAGACACAACAGCTGAAAGAAAGAATGCTACTTCAGCTACTTCAAAGACCTTTATTTGTAAATGTTTTGCTCCATTTCTCCTTCATTTAAAACTGTCCTATCACTGAACGGATTTTCATTGTTGTTCACTGCAAAAGTTCTTGAATAAGAGAGTATCTTTGAAAGCAGCTTGTCCATTAACACCATTTCAGATCTTGTTTGCTTAACATGTACTATCATATTATGCATGTTTGCACTTCACATCCTGAGGAAAACCCTGTGATGGATATTTGAGTTGATAAGGCAGATTTAAAATGAATGATTTCACCAGGATTTCTTCACTTGACAACTGTGTCTAATTTTACCCCATAAGATGCCAATTTTGAGTCCTCGAATTAATTCCACCCAACAATACCTTGAAAGTCATTGAAAAGTCTTTGAGTTTGATTGAAGTGAATAAAATCAGCATTGCCACGTACTGTCTGTCCTTGAATTTTGTCAGCTATGAATCTTTTTGTGTTTTGTTGGTCATTTTTCAAACAGTGAGTATCATATTGAAACCAATCAGTTCATTTGTTTTACCAATAAATATTGTGGGCCTCATGTGCTGTACATAATCAAAGGTTCAGATTCTTCAGATAATTTAAGCCTGAGACTAACTACGCTGGTCACAGTTTCCTCATACTATTAAGCATTATGGTACCAAATATTATGTTTGGGAGGGGGGGACCAGGTGGTGCTGAGAACATGTTGGGTTTCCTCAGTTGGTCATTTAGGTAAATCAAAGAGAGGAGAGAATGGTGACGCTGAGGTTCTTCACACGCTTAAAGCATAGATATGAAAAGTAAGAAGTGGATTACAGTTACTCCAGAGAGAAAATGCTTTTCACTGCACAACTGAAACAAAACCGTTTTAAAAAAGGCCGTGAATAAAAGTCAGTAAAGTCAAAGTTATGCATGGAACACATTTATTTATTGACTGGCAGCTTTGGTGCCCACGGCTGACCTGGTGTGACAGAGGGGAGGTGCGCCAGCTGGGAGAAGACGCTGGAAAGCGCCTCAACCACCACATCCCCAGTCTGCCACAAGCTCATAATGTCAATGTGCATTTATTTGCACATTTGCAAATTTTGCAAACTACAAAATACATACATGCATTTTGCATTTCAACTTCATGGATTGGAGTTTTGGCCGTTTCTTATTCCCATATTTCAGCTGTAAAGAATGACTATATGGCAAAATAAAACAAGTCTGAT
>JAXDDX010000753.1:0-24628 GCA_034670405.1 Hoplostethus atlanticus
CCTTTTTGGGGGACACTGACGAAATGGATTTAACTTGGTCATTCTAATCTTATGTGAGACCTGCTGTGTGTACAGCCAGGCACGAGGAACACTATGAGGAATATACTATCTATGTGTATAGTGAAGCACCCACTATTTCCATGAGGACACCCAAAACCGATATCCTGAATACGGAGCCGCTGCATCTAGAGACATTGTGACCTGTGGAGACAGGCATCTCTTATTGAGAGACATGTATGACTCATTTAGTGAATATCATGACTCCTTACCTTAGGGGTGCCAGTTGAGGGCTGGGACTGCAGTTCCCACATACAGGGCGTGATGTCTCTTCGGAGACCAGTGGGTTGAGTGGCTGGTGATGGCACACCTTCAACCAGAGAGGAGTGACTAATCAGTGAAATCACCTGCTGTAGTCTTTGGTTGGAGTGAAAACCTGCATACTCTTGGCCCTCCATGGCACATGATTCCCCACCCCTGGCTTAAATAGACCGCGCAATGTGCAGTGGCTATGGACACTCAGCTGACACATCAACATCAGCTGACTGAGCTGTGGCGCCACTCCATTTATACTGTACATAACTACTGGCTAACTTTGCTCCTTGATTAACTGAATTTCTTGTCCCTTTTGACCAACACAAATGTTTCACTTCAGATGTGTTTTTGTTAGTTAACTATAGTTGCATGTTCTTCACTGAACCAGTACAACCTGCTGATGGATCAGAGCTGCCGTAAAGACTGACTGCACTGCTGTGTGTTAAAGAACCAGAGCAACGTCAGCCAGGTGCTGGTCTGGGCGATGCGCCGCCGCAGTATGACACCTTTGTCTGCTGAGGGTCCCTCTCTCTATCTTCTTCACTAGAACATCATGTCAAGCTGCCTGGTGGATTCTGGCAGTTTAATGTTGCCCTGCTTACCGGCAATATGCATTAAACATGCATATCTCATACAATGTGACACTGGGCATACAAGTGATCCAGTGTACTCGTATCAATAAAATCTTCTACAAGTGATTCACAGTGCATGGTTGTGTGGAAGAACGAATATCAGACTGGAGTTTTAGTTCTACAAACATTTCTGGGAGGAGGAGCTGTTCTGGAATTCTGGAATCAGAAACAATCTTATTGGTTGAGTTAAACCTCAGTGGTTGAGTCAAAGAACTACAGTTTTTCTGGAATGCAAGTTAGCTAACTGGCAAACTTGCATGGCAAAGAAGGAACTCTGGTCACAATATACATTACATTACATTACAGTCATTTACATTACATTACATTACATTACAGTCATTTAGCAGACGCTTTTATCCAAAGCGACTTACAATAAGTGCATTCAACATAGGTAGGCAAGAAAACTACTAGTCACCAGAAATCGTAAGTGCATTTCCTTCCTAAACAAGCAACTAAGAGCATAACTAGTGTTAAGGTAAGAGTGCAATAAGTTAGCAACCTACTATATCTTAAACAAATGAGACAAATGAGACAAATAAGAGAATCAAATAACAAGAGCTAAGACAAATAAGTGAACCAAATAAGCAAGAGCTAAGACAAATAAGTGTATCAAATGAACAAGAGCCAATAAACAAGAGCTCAGACACATAATTGACGACAAATAGGCAAGGCTAAGAGGAAGAGTCAGGGTAGTGTTTCCTGAAGAGGTGGGTTTTCAGCCTGCGGCGAAAGATGGGCAGCGACTCTGCTGTCCTGACATCAGTGGGGAGTTCATTCCACCACTGCGGGGCCAGGACAGAGAAGAGCCGTGACCGTGTAGATCGGCCGCAGGGCCCTCTGAGCGACGGGACAACCAGTCGCCTCGAGGCAGCAGAGCGAAGTGGTCGGGCGGGGGTGTAAGGCTTGACCATAGCCTGGAGGTAAGAAGGAGCTGTTCCTTTCACTGCCCTATAGGCTAGCACCAGGGTCTTGAACTGGATGCGAGCCGCTACAGGGAGCCAGTGTAGAGAACGGAGAAGGGTAGTTGTATGGGAGAACTTGGGGCGGTTGAACACCAGACGAGCTGCAGCTTTCTGAACAAGCTCCAGAGGTCTGATGGCAAACGCCGGGGCACCAGCAAGGAGGGAGTTGCAGTAGTCCAGGCGGGAGATGACAAGAGCCTGGATGAGCACCTGCGCTGCCTTGTCAGTGAGGAAGGGGCGAATCCTCCTGATGTTGTAGAGGAGGAATCTGCAGGAGCGCGTCACTGATGCGATGTTTGCCGAGAACGACAGTCGGTCGTCCAGGGTCACACCCAGATTCCTCGCAGTCCGAGTTGACGTCACCACAGCATTATCAATGGTGATGGCCAGGTCTCGGTGCGGACAGCCCTTCCCCGGGAGGAACATCAGCTCCGTTTTGTCCAGGTTGAGCTTCAGGTGGTGCATCGACATCCACTCCGAGATGTCTGCCAGACACGCAGCAATGCGTGCCTCCACTTGTGTGTCAGAGGGGGGAAATGACAGGATCAGCTGGGTGTCATCTGCATAGCAGTGGTAGGAAAAGTCATGTGAATGGATAACAGAACCAAGAGATGTTGTGTAGAGGGAAAAGAGGAGAGGGCCTAGAACCGAGCCTTGCGGAACCCCAGTAGCGAGCCTGCGTGGTTCTGACACAGACCCTCTCAGCGTCACCTGGTAGGAGCGATCCGTTAGGTAGGATGCAAACATGGAGAGTGCAGAGCCTGAGACACCCATCCCCTCAAGGGTGGAGAGGAGGATCTGGTGGTTCACCGTGTCAAACGCTGCAGACAGGTCCAGGAGTATCAGGACAGAGGAGAGAGAGTTTGCTCTAGCGGCATGGAGCGACTCCGTCACTGCCAGGAGGGCAGTCTCGGTCGAGTGACCCACTTTGAACCCAGACTGGTGGGGATCCAAGAGGTTGTTCTGGTGGAGGTACAAGGACAGTTGCTTGAAGACAGCACGTTCAAGAGTTTTTGATAGGAAGGGTAGAAGGGAAACCGGTCTGTAGTTCTTGACCTCAGAGGGGTCAAGTGTTGGTTTCTTCAGAAGGGGGGTGACTCTGGCAGTCTTGAAAGCAGAGGGAAAGCATCCAGACACCAGAGACGTGTTGATGAGGTGGGTCAGGAAGGGAAGGAGTTCAGGTGCAGTAGACTGAAGCAGAGTGGATGGGACCGGGTCAAGGGAGCATGTGGTGGGGCGGCTAGATGTAACAAGGTGAAGGACCTCGTCTGGGGAGAGGGGAGAAAAATGGGATAGGGAGGGAGGTGGGAAGGGAAAAGGTGGAGAGGGTGGTAGAGAGGGATGGGTGGAAGGCAGATAGGTGCGGTTGGTGCGCAGGGCACCAGCCGGGGGGTGAGGGAAGGAGGATCGGATATCGTTGACCTTCTTGTCAAAGAAGTTGGCGAAGTCGTCAGGGCGGAGGGAGGAGGTGGGAGGAGGGGGTGGGGGTTGGAGGAGGGAAGAGAAAGTTTCAAAGAGTTTTTTAGGGTTGGAAGCAGAAGTTTGAATTTTAGTGCAGAAGAATGCAGCTTTAGCAGCAGATAGAGAGGAGGAAAAAGTGGAAAGGAGAGATTGGAAGGTAAGAAGGTCCTCCGGGAGGTTGCCATTTCTCCATTTGCGCTCAGCCACTCTCAGGCTCCGTCTCTCAGTACGCACTGAGTCCGACAACCAAGGGGCAGGTGGAGTTTGGCGTGCAGGCCTGGAGGTGAGGGGACAGAGATGGTCCAGAGAAGAGGACAGAGTAGAGAGAAGAAGATCAGTGGCAGTATCAGGGGATAGGAGAGAAAAAGATTCAGGGGCAGGGAGAGCAGAGAGAACAGAAGAGGAAAGATCAGTGGGAGAGAGCGAGCGGAGATTGCGACGAGAAGAAACCATGTGGGTAGGGAGAGGATGTGAGGGGGGAGAGGAGAGAGAGAGAGTGTAGGACATGAAGTAGTGGTCAGAGAGATGAAGAGGAGTGACGGAGAGGTTGGCAGTAGAACAGTGTCTGGTGAAGATTAGGTCCAGTTGGTTGCCAGCCTTGTGGGTAGGAGGAGATGGGGAGAGGGCTAGGTCGAAGGCGGCGAGGAACGAAAGAAGAAGGTCAAGCTTCTCAGTCTGGATGTTGAAGTCACCGAGAAGGATGAGTCCAGAGCCATCGTCAGGGAAGTGGGAGACTAGTGTGTCAAGCTCCTCCAGGAACTCACCAGCAGGGCCTGGTGGGCGGTACACAACCGCGATGGTGAGCTTGACTGGATGAGAAACAGTGACAGCATGAAATTCAAAGGAGGAAGGAGAGAATTGTGGCAGAGAAAAAAGAGAGTATTTCCATTTGCTGGAAATTAGCAGGCCAGTACCACCGCCTCGCCTCGCAGCTCTGGGAGTGTGAGAGAAAGAGTACACATCTGACAGAGCAGCGGGCGTGGCAGTGTTTTCTGGGGTGATCCAAGTCTCAGTTAGAGCAAGAAAGTTGAGGGAGAGCAGGGATGCGTAGCCTGAGATGAACTCAGCTTTCGGCACAGCCGACTGGCAGTTCCACAGCCCCCCTGCCACCACTTGCTCAACGCGAGTTGAAAGAGTAGGATAGATGAGATTAGTGGGGTCGCGGCGTCTGGGTGTGACCCAGCGTCTGTGCGACCACCGGAAAGAGGAGAGGACAGGAATAGGAAGCAAACACATGGTAGATCACAATACAATGATACGGTTTATGAAGAGAAGAAGCACCAAATCTTCGCAGGTCGTTCTTTGAAGAAGTCGGGCTTGAAAAAGTCGCCTGTTGCCTTTGTTCACCAAGCCTTCGTTTGCCTGACGCTTGAAAGCTGGCGCTTTCAAAGCAGCAGTGGTTTAAGACTGCTTCCGCTGATTGCTAATTGTCTGCCAGGAGTGCAGGCCCCTCCCAGACAATTAACAAGGCAATTGGCTTAGCTTGGTGAAACTACCTTCAATAGGGGCTATGACACAAAGAGAAACTGACCAACTAGCAGCTAACAATAGACTACTGATTAAAGCACTACTACTTAAGCAATCAAAGTACAGCTAACAGCAACCTGGTAAGCAAGAAAAATATACTCAAACTATTCTCGATGAGTCAAGTAGTTCAGAATCCCTCCAGAAGTTAAATACACACTGGAGTAAAACTCTGCCTGGACTGACTATAAACCTTGAGTTGTGCAGGCCCCTCCCAGACAATTAACAAGGCAATTGGCTTAGCTTGGTGAAACTACCTTCAATAGGGGCTATGACACAAAGAGAAACTGACCAACTAGCAGCTAACAATAGACTACTGATTAAAGCACTACTACTTAAGCAATCAAAGTACAGCTAACAGCAACCTGGTAAGCAAGAAAAATATACTCAAACTATTCTCGATGAGTCAAGTAGTTCAGAATCCCTCCAGAAGTTAAATACACACTTAAATACACATTTAGCAGACGCTTTTATCCAAAGCGACTTACAATAAGTGCATTCAACATAGGTAGGCAAGAAAACTACTAGTCACCAGAAATCGTAAGTGCATTTCCTTCCTAAACAAGCAACTAAGAGCATAACTAGTGTTAAGTTAAGAGTGCAATAAGTTAGCAACCTACTTTATCTTAAACAAATGAGACAAATAAGAGAATCAAATAAACAAGAGCTAAGACAAATAAGTGAACCAAATAAACAAGAGCTAAGACAAATAAGTGTATCAAATAAACAAGAGCCAATAAACAAGAGCTCAGACACATAATTGACGACAAATAGGCAAGGCTAAGAGGAAGGGTCAGGGTAGTGTTTCCTGAAGAGGTGGGTTTTCAGCCTGCGGCGAAAGATGGGCAGCGACTCTGCTGTCCTGACATCAGTGGGGAGTTCATATATAGTTCAAATATAAATGCCTAGCTAACCTAGATACCTATTGGCTAGCATGGCTAGTTTGAACTTGAAATATCAGCTAGGCTAACTAGCTAACCTAGATAGATTGTATTTTTTCAGTTAGCAGCTGAGCGCTACTAGCTCCTCTTGTCTTTTTCACTGGGCTTCAGTCTAGTTACTTGGCCAGAACAACTGTGCTTCTTTGGCTTCGCCCACTGATGTTTAACTCAACCAATAATATTATTTCTTCCTTCAGAGCAGCTCCGCCTAATGTTTGTAGGACTAAAACTCCACTTGAATAACAGGATGAATAACAGGAGAACCAGTAATTATTATTTATAAGTTGATATTTTATTGAAATATGGTCTGTTTGGTGCATCAGATGTTTTCCAAAATTGCGGACAGTTCAGTTCAGACCACCCAGTGAACAGTTCAGACCAACCAGTGAACAGTTCAGACCGCCCAGTGAACAGTTCAGACCACCCAGTGAACAGTTCAGGTCAGACCACCCAGTGAACAGTTCAGACCACCCAGTGAACAGTTCAGACCAACCAGTGAACAGTTCAGACCACCCAGTGAACAGTTCAGACCAACCAGTGAACAGTTCAAACCACCCAGTGAACAGTTCAGGTCAGACCACCCAGTGAACAGTTCAGACCACCCAGTGAACAGTTCAGTTCAGACCACCCAGTGAACAGTTCAGACCACCCAGTGAACAGTTCAGTTCAGACCACCTAGTGAACAGTTCAGTTAAGACCACCCAGCGAACAGTTCAGTTCAGACCACCCAGCAAACAGTTCAGACCACCCAGTGAACAGTTAAGTTCAGACCACCCAGTGAACAGTGCAGACCACCCAGTGAACAGTTCAGTTCAGACCACCTAGTGAACAGGTCAGTTAAGACCACCCAGTGAACAGTTCAGTTCAGACCACCCAGCGAACAGTTCAGACCACCCAGTGAACAGTTCAGACCACCCAGTGAACAGTTCAGTTTTGCAGAAAGAAAATCCCTTTCCAGCAGTTTGACACTTCCACCACAAAAAAAGATCAAAGCTGAAAGGGTGTTGAGAACTTATGAAACATCATAATTGTTGAAAGAAGAGTGCAAAAGTATTTCAGAATATTATTTCACATTTAAAAAGCTCCAGGAGACACAAAATAGAAAGACCACATTGTCCATGGCTTTGTGTTCGCTGTACACCACGTAGCCACCGCTGAAGGAGTTTATGTACAAGTTGTCTTCATTACAAGAATAGACAAGAACAAATCAAAGAAAACCTCCAGAAAATAACCAAACAGACCAACCAGAACTCAGATCAGATCAGATCCGGGCAGGCAGGCGGGCGGGTGTGGCTCAGGAGGTAGAGCAGGTTGGCCTCCAATCAGAAGGTCGTAGGTTCGATCCCCGGCTCCTCCAGTCCACATGTCGAAGTGTCCTTGGCAAGACACTGAACCCCAAATTGCTCCCGATGGTCAGGCTAGCACCTTGCATGGTAGCTCACTGCCATTGGTGTGTGAGTGTGAGTGTGAATGGGTGAATGAGAGGCATATACTGTAAAGCGCTTTGGATAAAAGCGCTATATAAATGCAGTCCATCCAGAATCTGTCTGCTATCGTTCCTGGGTTTTTGCACCTCCTATTCAAGCCTAATCAGCAGTGGAGGCTCCTACCACTCCTCCTCCAGTCAGGGTGAAGTAGTGGAGCGGTTTAATAGGACAAAATGGATGCATAGTACTTTTTATTTTTAAATGTTAGAGAAGAGTCCTGCTGTCATTTCAAGGTGCAGCACATTGAAATGTCTACACTGTCTACATCTAGTTTACATTTCCTCAATCATTCTGCAATGCATGCTGTGTGTAATTCCATCTTTAGCATTTACTTGTTTTTTGTTTTAAAAATACCAAACTGTAAGGTGTCAAACCTAGCATGAAATGAAGCACTCATATGAAAACACTGAACTGAAATAACGATAAAACAGAAACTGAAGGTTTCATGTTTACTATGGTGGATTATCTAGTCTGAGGAAGTAGTTTTTCATACTGGACAGAATGAATGGCAGCGTGCAGACTAACAGGAATAATGGAAAGGAGAGGGAAACCTGGACGATGGCACAAACTTCAACATCATTGGTAGCCTGAGCAACCACAGTCCAACTCTGATGTCAACGGTGAAGAACCAGCATAGTTCTTCAAATCTTTCCCTTGTCTATTGCAACATAAGCAGTATTATTATGTGATGTGACAGGATTCATTCAGCATTTATTTAGATAAGGACATATTTCAGCTGTATGGTTTCCATCAGGGCAGCTTTCCCCTCCATAGTTACTAGAGACACCGGAGGACACGTGGCATGGATAGATAGGAGAAGGTTCAACGAGTCCATTTTAGGAATTAATAAGGAATAAATGAAGGCAGATTATTTATAAATTGCAGACTTAAAATAAGATGCATTATAATGCATTTAGTACCATTCAACCTTTTCATCCTGTCCATCATAACCAGCCCACAAGCTGTCTGTCCATTTCAGTCCATCAGGTTCCTCTGTGTGGTTGCTCCTCCCATCCAACAACTTGCCAGACTCTTGTCCAATCAAATCCATCTAAGAGCTTCCTAGCACATAATAATGTCCAATCAGAGATCTAGATCACTAGATCATTAGAAACTCATTAGTGGATCTCCATCATGGTCCATGAAGGTGTGTTAACTAGTGAATTGGTTTGGGGGGGAGGAGCCAGAGGGCTGGTCAGTAGGGGAAGGGGCGGGGTTTATTTCTGGGACAGGGAGCGAGGAGGGATCATGTCCAGCAGGTATTCTCTCTGTCGGTCGGCCATGCTGGAGGACTTGGGAGCCGCCATGTTGGCTGGAGTCAAATAGTTTATGTTGACACCTGTGGATGGAGAGAGAGACAGACATAGAGAGAGAGACAGACAGACATACAGACAGACAGAGAAAGAAGGATAGACAGAGAGAGAAAGACAGACAGACAGACAGACAGACAGACAGACATGTTAGCATGGTCTACCAGAGGGCTAGGTCGCCGGTTCCTAGAGAGACAGAAGGTACAAAAAAACCCTGAGAGCAACAGCAGCAGCTCTCATATTAGAAATAAAATAAAATAAAATAAAATAAAATAAAATAAAATAAAATAAAATAAAATAAAATAAAATAGCTGTTCTCTCTTGTGTGGGAGACAAAGTCACAACAGAAGGTCCACCGTCTCCCTGTGTTCTCCCTGTTTTCTCCCTGTGTTCTCTCTGTGTTCTCCCTGTGTTCTCTCTGTGTTCTCTCCCTGTTTTCTCCCTGTGTTCTCCCTGTGTTCTCCCTGTGTTCTCTCCCTGTTTTCTCCCTGTGTTCTCTCTGTGTTCTCTCTGTGTTCTCTCCCTGTTTTCTCCCTGTTTTCTCCCTGTGTTCTCTCTGTGTTCTCCCTGTGTTCTCTCTGTGTTCTCTCCCTGTTTTCTCCCTGTGTTCTCTCTGTGTTCGCCCTGTGTTCTCCCTGTGTTCTCTCTGTGTTCTCCCTGTGTTCTCCCTGTGTTCTCTCTGTGTTCTCTCCCTGTTTTCTCCCTGTGTTCTCTCTGTGTTCTCCCTGTGTTCTCCCTGTGTTCTCTCTGTGTTCTCCCTGTGTTCTCTCTGTGTTCTCTCTGTGTTCTCTCCCTGTGTTCTCCCTGTGTTCTCCCTGTGTTCTCTCTGTGTTCTCCCTGTGTTTTCCCTGTGTTCTCTCTGTGTTCTCCCTGTGTTCTCTCTGTGTTCTCTCCCTGTGTTCTCCCTGTGTTCTCCCTGTGTTCTCTCTGTGTTCTCCCTGTGTTCTCCCTGTGTTCTCTCTGTGTTCTCTCCCTGTGTTCTCCCTGTGTTCTCCCTGTGTTCTCCCTGTGTTCTCTCCCTGTTTTCTCCCTGTGTTCTCCCTGTGTTCTCTCTGTGTTCTCTCTGTTTTCTCCCTGTGTTCTCTCTGTGTTCTCTCTGTGTTCTCCCTGTGTTCTCCCTGTGTTCTCCCTGTGTTCTCTCTGTGTTCTCCCTGTGTTCTCCCTGTGTTCTCTCTGTGTTCTCCCTGTGTTCTCTCTGTTCTCCCTGTGTTCTCTCTGTGTTCTCTCTGTGTTCTCCCTGTGTTCTCCCTGTGTTCTCTCTGTGTTCTCATGGTTTCCTCCCACATGGAGACTCTAAACTGCCTATAAGTGTGAATGTGAGGGTCTGTCTGTCTGTCTGTCTGTCTGTCTGTCAGGGTGTTTCACTGCCATCCACCCAATGTATGCTGGGATAGACTCCAGTCCGCTCGTGACCCTGGATAGGAATAAGAGGTTAATAGAAAATGAATGAGTGAAGCTGCAAAAAATAAACTAGTCTCCATTATCAGTCTGTGCGTTCATGTCTAAATGGGGGCGTGTACAATGTTGTTGTTGGTGTGTCTTGTGGGAGTGGCCAGTGGTGAGCTGGGTGTGGCTACCAAGGTGAGGCTAGCGGCCACAGAGCAGGAAGTCACAGCAACAACAACGAGGAAAGCAGGAAGAGAAGAAAGAACAGTGAAGCTGAACGTTAAAAACTCGGCTGCTTCTCCGTCTGCTTTACCTCGGTTACCTCGGTTACCTCAGGAGAGATGCTGCTTCAAGGAGCCAGACCATCAAGATGACTGGCAGGTGTTGGGGAGGGAACCTGACCAATGAGGGGGAGGAGGGCGGGACTAACAACAAACTTCCTCTAACAAGCAGAATTTCAATAATCTTTACATTTTTCCATCCTTGTGTAGTAGTAGTAGTCGTACTACTAGTAGTAGTAGTTGTGTCTCTGCTTTTCTTCATACCAACACACCAATAAAACACCCGCCACTCACCAGGGAGGCTGTAGCGCGTCCTGCGGCTGTCATGTTGTTGCTGTGGCGGTCGGTGGTGGCTGGAAGTCGCTGTTTGGCTGCCGTGCTTAGTGGCCGACATCGCCATGATGCCACCAGTTACAGACAGCTGGGAGGCGAAGGATGACAGGACGCCTCGCGCTGAACTACAGATGCCCCCCCGCCCAGCACTAACCTGGGAACCCTGGGGTGTAGACAGGGAGACAGACAGAGAAACACAGACAGAAACACAGACAAGGCTAATTGAGTGAGTGATAACCAAGGGGAGGTAGTAGTGCCTTGCTCTACCTACTGAGGCACACAGGAAATTGAACCCCCAACCCTGCAGGCTCCTACCTGTCTGTGTGTGTGGTGTTGGCTCAGTGCTTCTGTCTTGCTGCCACTAGGGGGCGTCTGGCTAGAGGACAGCGCCGCCTGCAGCTGGATCCTCTGTTCTATCTCCTGGAACACACACACACACACACACACACACACACACACACACACACACACACACACACACACACACACACACGAATGATGAATGAATGAGCATAAAATGTTAATATGGTGTTTCTACAGACTCTTGATGTCATATTCTGGTACAATTTTAAATGAAAGTCAATGGATTTTTCAGACAAGGCAATCTGGACCAATCAATCATGACAGAAAGGAGAGGACCAACTAAGAGGACCCGTGATTCGCGGGTTCAAACCCTTTTGTTACTGCAAACTGCATGCAGAGTGTCAGAAGATAAATTCCACAAACAAATATATGCAGTTAACTTTATGTTTAAGTAAGCAAGGCCACTAGGACAGAGGCTTCCATTCTCAAACAACAAAACAAGAAAAATACTATACTGTCAGCCCATATGGAAAAGATTTGTGGTGCCCCCTATTGGCCAATTTCAAGATCATTTTACAAACTTAAATATCTACAAAGTTTTGTGATGATTGGACAAACTCATTGATTTATGGCACAATTTGCGCCAGGCCCACACCCTTGTTCAGCAACACCATCACCCCCTATTGGTCAATTTCAAATACATTTTGGGGACATGTTTCAACAACTTAATTAAAACTGTCATTGATTTATGGTCACATTTGCGCTAGGCCCATGCACATGTTTTGAACTGGTGGTGCCCCCTATTGATCAATTTCAAAATAGTTTTACACACGTGGTTCCACATTGTTATGAAACATATCCTGCGAGTTTTGTAATGATTGGACAAACAATTTCTGATTTATAGTCTGATTTGTGTTATGTCACGCCCATTCTTTGCATTTGTAGCGCCCCCTAGTGGTCGATTTGAATGAAACATTCAAGGTATGTTTCAGGTACTTATGTGGACATATCCTGCACGTTTTGTGATGATTGGCCTAACGGTTGTTGACTGTGGTCTATTTATGTGCTGAGCCACGCCCTTTTTGAAGTTCATTGGTCAATATCTTGAAAACTAAATAAGATATCAACAAGCTTTATGCAACTTTTGATAAGCTTGGTCCAATAATGATCCACAGAAAATTTTGTAGCAATCAGACCTACAGTTTAGGCGGAGATGTCAAAAATGTGTTTTCCAAAAAATTAAAAATGGCGGAAAATCTAGGCGGACTTTAGTGGTTATTGAGGCTTTTTTGTAGAGCACATTGAGCTGGACTTGTGTCAAATTTCAATCGTCCTCTGGACGATCGTCAATCGGAGTCACGGTGTGAGGGGCGTGGCCTTTCCAAAATCGCGTTTTTGGACATTAATTACAGCGCCACCATCTGGCCGATTGGGCTCATGTTTCTTGGGAAGCATTTGCACATAATTTCCAGTTCTTGGGCCAAGTTTCATGGTTTTACCTCATTCCAGCTCACGGCAATTTGCGACGCGGCATAAGACAACAAATAATAGGTGGAAAACAATAGGGTTGTACCCCTTTGGGGTTTGAACCCTAATAATAATGATAATAATAATAATGACAATGATAATGATAATAATGACAATGATAATAATGATGATGATAATAATAATGACAATGATAACTACAAAAAAAAAAGAGACAAACAGAGTGAGAGAGAGAGAGAGAGAGAGAGAGATAGCTAGTAGATATGTATTAACAGAAATAGTGGTAGTATTTACAGCTGTAGTAATAGGATTGAAAAATGTAATAGAAATCATACTATTACATATAGTATTAAAAGTATAGTTGTAATAATTATTTGTATGGATACTTCCATCAAATCAAAATGTAGACATATTTCATGTCCAGCTTTGTATTTTCTATTCATTCATCCATCAGTAAACCACAAACTGAGTCTCTGGTCTCTGGACATTGTGAAAGACAGCCAGGGTCACATTTGACAGTCTTTGACTCCATCTAGTGGCTTGTACAGACAGAGACATTATCAAAGCTTTTTCTAATGCATTCCTTTTCCTAAGAGGGAATAATAATAATAATAAAGATGTAAGTGAACATAAGTGTTGCTGAAGCAAGCACACTAATAAACCGGGAGGAAAACAATTATCATTATTATTAGGGTTCAAACCCCGAAGGGTTAGAACCCTAATAATAATGATAATGATAATCATAATGATGATAATCATAATAACGATAATAATAATGATAATAATACTAATGATAATCATAATTATAATAACAATAATGGTGATGATAATAATAATAATGATAATAATAATGATGATAATAATGATAATGTATGTCATCTTATAAATATATCCTTCATGAAATATGAACAGGTGTCACAGTTGACCTGCTCCTGCTGCAGGGCTTTGACGAATGCATTCTTCAGCCTATGGGTGTGCTCGGCCTTTAGAGCCTTCTTCTGATTGGACGTCATGCAGGTCTCGCACAGGATGCGCCCGCCTTCCTCCTGCCTCCAGTGTGTGGTGAAGTCGGTGAGACACTGGTGGCAGCAGAACGGCTGAGGGTACCGCAGCTTACCTGGACACACACACACACACACACACACACACACACACACACACACACACACACACACACACACACACACACACACACACACACACACACACACACCATTATTCCATATTCCATAATTCATATCCTATACACAGCGTTTCTACACATTTCTGCTAATCAAACTCCAGCAGCATCTCCAGGACCAGGATCCATCAGAGTCTCTGTTCTCTGTTGAACATGTGGTGTGAATGTCCAGGTCTGATTTCTGCTCCAACTATCTCTTAGGACCGAAACTATCAGGACATTTCTGATCTGAAGTGGATCAACAAGCAGCCAAGCTGGAACATTCAACACTTCACTGGTTGGAGGAAAAGATCAGCAACACATTCACAAGATGTTTACTAAACTATGACCATGATCCATTTTCCAGAACAGGAAGACAATTTTAAAATTCCATGACTTCCTTTCCAGGTTTTCCATGACTGTAGGAACCCTGTAACATGATGCTAGCTCTGCCTACTGAAGGTGTGGATCAGAGCACCAGCTCTTAAAACTGACTCCAGGTCTGTGTTAGAAACTCAAACTTCCACAGCACCCGCCCCCCCCCTACCCTGGCTGTCCAGGACGCTCTGCACCACCTCCTCCAGTCCAATCATGTAGATGAAGTCGGAGTTTGTGACGGAAGGGAGGAAGAGGAGGGGAGCAGCAGGAGGTTTGGCGGCAGGGATCTCCAGCAGCGTCTTCTCCAGTTGTTTCCTCAGGGCGAGCTTAGCCGCCGCCTGACTGCCTGACGGGTCTGTCATGGCCGCCACCGGGCTGGAGGAGGTGACCAAGGAGGCGACAGAGGAGGCGACTGAGGAAGCAACTGAGGAAGCCTGCATCTGGGCCAGATTCATGTAGACAGCAGTGGAGGAGGAGGAGGAGCGCTGGGACGCTGCCACCTAGTGGTTGTAGGAGGACAGTTATAGACAGATATTAATAAAACATAAAACATACAGTATATATGATAGATATGACACTAAATACACAAAATAGATACTAGTAGTATGAAATAAACCGTTACATTTAGACTGATAGATACTACTACTATAGTAATAGTACTACTATAGACTAATACATACAGTCAGATAGATGCTAGTGCTAACAGTATTTGGATGGTGTAGTTGAACTGAACAGATGCATCATGGTACCTGCTGGTAGGTGGCGGTGGTGCTGGTGGTACCGGGGCCGAGGCGGAGGCCGGCCTGATTCTGGACCATCCTCTGGACCTGCAGCTGGACCGGATTGAGCTGCTGGGCCGGGCTGAGCCGGGCTGGGCTGGGACTCATCATCCGTTGGGTCATCATCTGGGTCATGGTGCTGTTAGAGCCCGACCGGACCCCAGAGTGGTCCTGAGCGGAGAACAGGTTCTATTCTAGTCATCTGAATCTCCAACAGTGATGAGCTTCAATCATTAGCTAAATGCCTGTACCTTTACGTTACATTTACCATTATATTACATTTAATGTAATGGTAAATGTAACGTAAAGTAAATGTAAAGTAATATAAATGTAATGTAATGTAAATGTAAAGTAATGTAATGGTAATGTAAAGTAATGTAATGTCGTCTGATATTCCAGAGTCAACAATACCAAACCCGGCCACTAGGGACATTGCTGTCCTATACAGACAGCCTCAACACTTGACTAGTCACACTCAGGAATATAAATTCTGATTAGACCTTGAGCAGGTTAATAGCAGTCAATTCAATATCACAGTAGTTTCTCCCGAAAGGAAACGGTGACTGTCCTGCTGTAAACTCATTACATATTTCTGTCCTATTTAAATATTATGAAACTCAATTATTTTCATGCTGCATGTATTTCATATTTTTTGTATATTGTCCAAGTTTCTACATCCGTCCTTCAGTTTTCCTCAAAACTGCTACCATTGCTACAATTGATAGCATTACATTTCACTACATTACATTACATTACATTATATTACATCACTTTACAGTCATTTAACAGAGGCTTTCATCCAAAGCGACTTACAATAAGTGCATTCAACATAGGTAGACAAGAGAACTACTAGTCACCAGAAATTGTAAGTGCATCTCCTTCCTAATCAAGCATCTAAGAGCAGAACCAGTGCTGAGGTAAAAGGGAAGTGAAGCAAATGATCAAATGCTAAGAGGAAGGGTCAGGGTAGTGTTTCTTGAAGAGGAAGGGTCAGGGTAGTGTCTCTTGAAGAGGAAGGGTCAGGGTAGTGTTTCTTGAAGAGGAAGGGTCAGGGTAGTGTCTCTTGAAGAGGAAGGGTCAGGGTAGTGTTTCCTGAAGAGGTGGGTTTTCAGCCTGCAGCGAAAGATGGGCAGCAACTCTGCTGTCCTGACATCAGTGGGGAGTTCATTCCATCACTGTGGGGCCAGGACAGAGAAGAGCTGTGACCGTGTAGATCGACCCCCCAGGGGCCTCTGAGTGACGGGGCAACCAGTCGCCTCGAAGCAGCAGAGCGAAGTGGTCAGGCGGGGGTGTAAGGCTTGACCATAGCCTGGAGGTAAGAAGGAGCTGTTCCTTTCGCTGCCCTATAGGCTAGCACCAAGGTCTTGAACTGGATGAGCTGCTACAGGGAGCCAGTGTAGAGAACGGAGAAGGGTAGTTGTATGGGGGAACTTGGGGCGGTTGAACACCAGATGAGCTGCAGCCTTCTGAACAAGCTCCAGAGGTCTGATGGCAGACCCCGGGGCAGCAAGGAGGGAGTTGCAGTAGTCCAGGTGGTAATGACAAGAGCCTGGATGAGCACCTGCGCTGTCTTGTCAGTGAGGAAGCGACGAATCCTCCTGATGTTGTAGAGGAGGAATCTGCAGGAGCATGTCACTGATGCGATGTTTGCCGAGAACGACAGTTGGTCGTCCAGGGTCATTCCCAGATTCCTCGCAGTCCGAATTGAAGTCACCACAGCATTATCAATGGTGATGGCCAGGTCTCGGTGTGGACAACCCTTCCCCGGGAGGAACACCAGCTCGGTCTTGAGTTGAGCTTCAGGTGGTGCATCGACATCCACTCCGAGATGTCTGCCAGGCACGCAGCAATGCGTGCCTCCACTTGTGTGTCAGAGGGGGGAAATGACAGGATCAGCTGGGTGTCATCGGCATAGCAGTGGTAGGAAAAGTCATGGGAGTGGATAACAGAACCAAGAGATGTGTAGAGGGAAAAAAGAAGAGGACCCAGAACCGAACCTTGCGGAACCCCAGTAGTCAGCCAGAGTGGTTTTGACACAGACCCTGCACACAGGTCCAGGAGTATCAGGACAGAGGAGAGAGAGTTCGCTCTAGTGGCATGGAGCGACTCCGTCACTGCAAGGTCTCGGGTAGGAGGAGATGGGGAGAGGGATAGGTCAAAGGAGGAAAGAAAGAAGAGAGTCAAGCTTCTCAGTCTGGATGTTGAAGTCACTGAGAAAGATTAGTCCAGAACCATCGTGAGGGAAGTGGGAGACTAATGTGTCAAGCTCCTCCAGGAACTCACCAGAAGGGCCTGGTGGGCGATAAACAACCGCAATGGTGAGCTTGACTGGATAAGAAACAGTGACAGCATGAAATTCAAAGGAGGACGGAGAGAATTGAGGCAGAGAAAGTTAAGGGAGAGCAAGGATGTATAGTGTGTATAGTATGTACTCTATTGATTATTCCGTTCCTTTGCATTGATTAGTTGGATGTAGTATAGAGCTCCTGCAGATAGATCTACATCTTCCTCCTTAAGCATTATTCTTACATTTGGAAAGACATGTACACTTGTTATTTTGGTCTTGAATAGGACTCGATTCACCTTGGTCTCACTCCTCTTTGGACCTTGTCTGGAGTCAAACCTGACTGGACCTGGTCTTAGAATTGACTGGCTTTGACTACAGCCCTGCTCTCAAAATATTTGTTCCATCTATTGTAACAAAGCATATTTTACACTTGTACACCTTATAAGCTGTTCTGGATAGAGTCAGCTAAATGCCTAGAATGTAAATGTGAAGTAAATGTTGTCCTGTTGGTCTTGATGCCTACCTGAGTGGTTCGAAGGTTCTGGTTCTCAGTGGTGTGGATGCCGGGTCGGGCAGCCATCTTGTTGAAAATCTGTCCCCCGTGAACACAACCAGTCTGGACTGACGAAGAGTTCTGGACCATGGAGACCTGGTGGTACTAACACCCAGAGGTCAGAGGTTAGGGTCCAGACCCAAGACTGAAACCAACTACTTAACCAAGAACTGTTACAATAATAATGGCATCCTCTATTGCTCCCTGTAGGGAAATACCTCTGACCTCCGGGTCTGGAGCTGGTAGGGATTCAGTGTCTTGCTCAAGGACCCTTCAGCAGGATGGAGGTTTGGAGGATTGATCATGTCATAGACAGCTACACTGTCCAGACCAGTTAAACGGTATTGGTATTGTTAGTATTGTTAACTAGTGAGTGTGTTGTGTTAGTTTTCTTCAGAACAGTAAGGAATGGTGTTATTATATTAACCTTCTTAATGGTAATAGGGCAGTGGGTCCCAGATATCTCCAGCAGTCCTTGAGAGGGTTCAAGGGGGACGTTACCGTACGTTAACGTACTGGACGTTAGCACCATGAGAAAATGGATGACAGCTGGCTACCATCCCAAGAGGTAGGTTTGCCTCCAAGTTGAATAAGTTGATGAAGTTGAATAAGATGTTGACCACATTGAAAAGCTCCTGGTCCATCTAGGGTGAGGCCTGAAGCAGGGAGGGTCTGTAGGCTATTTTAGCTTAGCATAACATGTTAATTTGGTTGGTTGCTTTGTACACTTTAGACTACTAAATGGTAAATGGACTGTACTTATATAGCGCTTTTCTAGTCTTTTCCAACCACTCAAAGCGCTTTACACTACATTCACATTCACCCCATTCACACACATTCATACACTGATGGCAGGGCGCTACCATGTAAGGTGCCAACCTGCACATCAGGGGAATCTAACCATTCATACACATTCACACACCGAAGGCGCAGCTTCGGGAGCAATTTGGGCATGCGGACTGGAGGAGCCTGGGATCGAACCGCCGATCTTCTGATTAGCGGAAGACTCCCTCTACCCCCTGAGCCACAGCTACATCAGCATTATCAATAATGCATACATTGTATAACATAATTGGTCAGTGATATATGAACTATAAACAATAGTTTACCAGTCATCAACTTAACGGTGACTTAACTGCAGATGGTGTGTTTGCCAGTCAGTGGTGCCGGTCAGTTTAGGCTACCTCAGTCTGGTACAGTCAGGTTAGGCTACCGTAGTCTGGTGGTACTGGTCAGGTTAGGCTACCTTAGTCTGGTGGTCCTGGTCAGTTCAGGCTACCTTAGTCTGGTGGTACTGGTCAGGTTAGCCTACCATAATCTGGTGGTACTTATATTAGCCGTCGTATTAATGCCACTACGGCCTCGTTACTATCTGAAAAACTGCCCAGTTTTCTCGCACCACTCTCTGGTCATGTTGGCTCACTCGACAATTTTGCCAACGAACTAAACGCTAGCCTTACCAACGCGCTTGACTCAATCGCCCCGTTAGTCACTAGAAAACACCACGCTAGGAAGTTTGCACCGTGGTTTACCCACGACACTCGTGCACTTAAACAAGCCTGTAGAAAACTAGAACGTAAATGGCGATTGACCAAACTCGAAGTCTTCCGGCTTGCCTGGAATGATAGCTTGCTAAATTATAAATGTGCACTCTCGTCAGCCAAAACTGCACACTTCTCTAGGTTAATCAGTGCAAATAAAAACAACCCAAAGTTTCTATTCGACACTGTTGCTAAGCTAACACGGAATCCCTCCCCCTCTGATAGCTTTCTGTTTTCTCCGAATGATTTCATGTCCTTTTTTAGTCAGAAAATCACGCTGATTAGAGATGAGATCACCAGTACACTCTCCACTGGTGGTGCCATCTCACACCTGAAAAGTCCACTTGGTGTTCCCCGGGCTGAATGTCTTTTCTCACATTTTGATTTAGTTTCCTTAGACTCTCTCACCAAGCTAACTCTGTCTTCAAAACCCGCGACCTGCATGCTTGACCCTCTACCTGCTAAACTGCTTAAAGAAGTATTCCCTATCCTAGGACCCTCCATTCTCTATATGATCAATCAGTCGCTCTCCACTGGCACGGTGCCCTCCGCCTTTAAAACGGCCGTGATCAAGCCACTACTGAAAAAACCGAACCTTGACCCCGAAGTACTTCAGAACTATAGACCAATCTCAAATCTGCCGTTCCTCTCCAAATTACTTGAACGAACAGTAGCCAGTCAATTTACAGATTTTTTGTCAAAAAATAACCTGCTTGATCCCTTCCAATCTGGCTTTAGATCCCTTCACTCGACCGAAACTGCACTCACGAGAGTGGTAAATGATCTTTTGTTAGCTATTGACTCCAATTCAACCTCAGCACTATTGCTACTTGACCTGAGTGCAGCCTTCGACACAATTGATCATGCGATACTCTTGAACCGTCTTGAACATTATATTGGTATCCGGGGATCAGCCCTTTCTTGGTTTAGGTCTTACCTACTTGATAGATCACACCACGTCTTTTACAACAACATGACCTCAGAGTGTTGCAATATGGACTTTGGTGTCCCACAAGGCTCTGTCCTAGGACCACTGCTATTCTCTATCTATATGCTACCACTTGGTGGCATCATTCGCAAATTTGGCATTAACTTCCATTGCTACGCCGATGACACCCAAATTTACATACCAGTCAAACCAACCGATGACACCCAATTCCAAAAACTAGAGGCCTGCCTATCAGAGGTCAAATATTGGATGTCCCTAAACTTCCTACTTCTTAATGGCAGCAAAACTGAGATGCTGATTGTGGGACCGGCTAGACATAGACACTTATTTGAGAATAGTACTCTTAACTTTGATAGTTGTGTAATCTCCCAGAGCCCATACGTTAAAAACATTGGGGTAAAATTCGACCCTACCCTCTCATTCGAGTTGCACATTAAGGAGATCACTAAATCAGCGTTTTATCATCTTCGCAATATTGGCAAAATTCGACCTATGCTAACAGAGGCAGACGCAGAAATTTTAGTACATGCCTTTGTATCATCCAGAATCGATTATTGCAATGTCCTTTTCTCGGGCTTACCTACTGGGCGCACTAAAAAACTACAACTGGTCCAGAATGCTGCTGCCAGAATCCTGACCAAAACTAGGAAATTCGAATTCGAAGTCCTCATTACACTGGCTACCAATTCAGGCCAGGTGTGACTTTAAGGTGCTTTTACTTACATATAAATCATTACATGGGATGGCACCGTCCTATTTATCCGATTTGATTAAACCTTATAAACCGCCACGCGCCCTCAGATCTCAGGACGCTGGCTACCTGTCTATCCCAGCAGTCAAAAAGAAAACTGCAGGTAACAGAGCCTTTTCTTACCGGGCTCCCTATCTATGGAACAGTCTGCCTGCCTCAATCAGAGAGGCAGGCTCTATCGAAGTCTTTAAGTCAAGGCTAAAAACCCATTTATTCTCTCTGTCATTTGACCAGCCTTGAGGGAGTGGCTCAGTCTCTTCTCAGAGTAAGGCTAGACCAGTTAGCTCATCCTAGATCAGGGTCCTGCCGATGGATACTAGCATCCTGCCTACATGTCCTATTCTCCTGGTCTACCTGCTCCTGTCCACTGACGCTGGTCATGTCTGTGTGAGTGAGAGTGTGTGTATGGGTGTGTGTGGGTGAGTCTCCTATCTGTTCCAGGCTGCAGCCCGGCAGAGTTGGCGTCTGGTTGGTCCCGCCTCCTAGGACGATGCTGACTGAGCGGACGTTGCGTTCTCCTATCTGGGCAGTGTTGGTGCCTGCATGGTCCCCTAGTCCTATGATGACGCTGACTGAGTTGCCGTTGCTGTGATGCCGCCCCATCAGATCTGGATGTCCCACCAAAATAAACTTTCATATATTGTGTATACGCTGCTTGCCCAAACTCGGCATCTATTGCATGCCCAACCGTCCTGGTAGGGGGATCCCTCTCTGAGTAGCCCCTCCCAAGGTTTCTCCCAATTTTCCCAGTGAGGGTTTGTGGGAGTTTTTCCTTGTCCTCTGTGAGGGTCTAAGGCTGGGGGATGTCGTGTACTAACCATTTATTATTTTCACATGTTGGGCACTGTGAAGCCCTTAGAGACTGTAACGGTGATTAAGGGCTATACAAATAAATGTGATTTGATTTGATTTGATTTGGTGCCGGTCAGGTTAGGCTACCTTAGTCTGGTGGTACTGGTCAGGTTAGCCTACCATAATCTGGTGGTGCCAGTCAGGTTAGGCTTCCTTAGTCCGGTGGTACCGGTCAGGTTGGGCTTCCTTAGTCTGGTGGTGATTGTCTATCAGCTTGTCCTAGTTAAGGCTTTGTGATAAAGGACTGTAGAAATACACTTGAGTTGACTACAGATTATTGATCTATAGGTTACAGATGTGTTATAGATTATTGATCTATAGGTTACAGATGTGTTACAGATTACTGATTATAGACCAAGCAGACCTTTTGGAGGTTCTCTTTCTGGATCTGACTCTGGCGAAGCTTCTTGAGGAGAACCAGTCGCGTCTCCTCCAGTCGTAACTCCTCCTCCAACACCTTCATCATCCCCTGACGATCCTCCACACTCCTGCCCTGCACACACACACACACACACACACACCATTATTACACACACACCATTATTACACACACACACACACACACACACCCATAAATACACAAACACACACACACACCTTGAATGCGTCCAGTGTTTTCCGGCAGTCGGCAGGGACTGGACGCCTCATTGTCTGACAGGATGATGATGTCTGGAGACGCCGTCCGACGCGATCTGTCGACATCACTGACACACACACACGTTAACCTACTCAACTGATGTAGAACAGTTTCCTCATCCTCTCTTACCCCACATTCTCCACCCATCCCTTCACTATCCCCCTCCACCTTCTTTGAAGCTGCACAACTGTGGTTTACATTCATGCTCCTCCCTCCTCCTCCTCCTCTCCTCCTCACCTCCTCTTGGCGCTCATATCCATAGGCTCCTCCCGCATGTTCTCCTTTGCACTCCTTCCCATTGGCAAGCTGTGAGACACGCCCCCAGATGCTGAGGCTCCTCGCAAACTCCCATTAGTCCGCTCGTCATAAGTCCCACCTCCAAGTCTGGTGGTTGCCATGGCCGCTGACCCATGGCGGTGGAGGAAGTGGTGACCTTTGACCTCCTGCTGGAAGGAGGAAAGGTCCTTTCGCTTGAGGAAGGCCAGCATCTTCAGGCGCTCCATCGCCTGGTGGCCTTCCAACTTCAAACGCTTGGAGAGGAGCTCCTCCCTCCCACTGGAAGCCACGCCTCCTCCTCCCCTCCTGCACCTCCTCCTCCAACCCCTGCCGGCAGGGAGGAGAAAGAGGAGGATGATGATGAAGAGGAGTCCAGGCCACGCTTCAGCAAACTCAGCCTCACTGCCTCCTCATTCAGTCGCTCCATCATCAGACTGGAGGAGAGGAGAGAAAGAATACAGGGTTATAGTGACAGATGTGACTGAACATACAGAAAAGTAAGACATTATTTCCATGATATTGATAACAATAATGATAATAATAATAACAACAATAATGATAACAATGATAATAATAACAACAACAATAATAATATAATAACAATAATAATAGTAATAACATTATTATTATTATGAGCAGTTCTCTCACTGCTCTACAAACACACAGTGTGGGTTTCCACATCACTTTATATCCACTTTGGAAGAAAAATAATGAATCATTAACTTGATCAATCAATCTGATTAGCTTCAGCTTCACTCTGCATACAAACAGGACAATAGGAGACATTCAGTTAGAAAACATCCACATCGATATGAGCAGCTAAATCTGATTCTCAGGCATGTGACTTGTATTTGAATGAAGAGTTTTCAGCGTTGCCATGGCTACTAGTCAGGTTTACATCACAAACTTGAGACAGGTGTCATTTCACACTGACAGTAGAACTTGACAAAACAATTCTAGTTCTGTCTTGAAGTCGTCCTCAAAATCTAATAAATAAAGATCACCTCTGAGCTCCGCCCACATTCGCTAGCTTGACCAATGACGATGTTACGTTTCTTATTGTAAATCTGCACACGCATCTTTTCAAAATGTCTTACAATTCACATTGGTATCGGATATTGAGAAGGCCAGAGAAGGACAACGACGTTTATTTGGATGAAACTTTATTAATTTGATCATAAAAACTTTATTATTATTAAAGGTTAGTGTGAATGTCCATACAGACGACATCATATAGAGTGCTGCATGAATGAAAACCAGGAAGGGAGTTAGCATTTTTTCACTACCGGTTCCCTTGTCTCGAAGTCTATGGGTTTTTGGTTAGATGCCTGAAATAAGGTCTGTGGTTAACACAAGCTTAACCACAGAGGTTTTCACGTTTTGTTCTATGACATAAAATATGTCAGTAAATACCCGACTTGTAAATTTTGAAGCGTTGTTTTAAAAATTTGAAGGTTGTTGGGGACATTAAACGCATCACACCGAACACGGTAACTCATCTAGTCACTAGTCCTCCTTTACAGCCTCTAGTTGTGTTTGTACTCGCGCTCTTCCAAACTATTCTAACTCAAACTTTCCAACTTGTAGATTTATCAATTTATAGTATTTTTAGTGGTGGTGACGTTGAAGTCATGTGACCGTGGTGTAGTTCGGTTATAGCCTAACGTTAGCTTTTTACTCCTGGCAATCATAAAAATCATAAAGTGGTGTTAATTTGTGAAGATTATCTTGCTGAACAAAACGTGTCAGTATCATAAACTTTTGTTTGCCACAGAGCTTATTTTCTGCAATAATCCAAAATCCAATGGAAAAATCCCATTGGCTTTTTGTCGAGGGAATCAGGACGATGCTAACTTCCGGGTTGGCTACAAAAATACGTCATCCCTGCACCACTCTATTTATATAATATATAAAACTTTCATTAAAATCAATAAGAGGAACTAAAATAATAGAGCAGGAGGGTTCAAACTGTAGAACTACACACACACACAGTTAAATTATGTCTCTCACACATTAACTCTCTCACCCTTTTGGGGTTTGTCATCAGCG